>CM033623.1:31638499-31643499 GCA_019453435.1 Rhinogobius similis | reverse complement strand
ACCCTCCGTGTGCCCCGCCCCCTGTTCTAACCCTCTGTGGCCCCGCCCCCTGCTCTAACCCTCCGTGTGCCCCGCCCTGCCCTAACCCTCTGTGGCCCGCCTCTGTGGCCCCGCTCCCTGTTCTAACCCTCTGTGGCCCCGCCCCCTGCTCTAACCCTCCGTGTGCCCCGCCCCCTGCCCTAACCCTCTGTGGCCCCGCCCTCTGTGGCCCCGCCCCCTGCTCTAACCCTCTGTGGCCCCGCCCCCTGCTCTAACCCTCCGTGTGCCCCGCCCCCTGCCCTAACCCTCTGTGGCCCCGCCCTCTGTGGCCCCGCCCCCTGCTCTAACCCTTTGTGGCCCCGCCCCCTGTGGCCCCGCCCCCTGTTCTAACCCTTTGTGGCTCCGCCCCCTGTGGCCCCGCCCCCTGCTCTAACCCTCTGTGGCCCCGCCCCCTGCTCTAACCCTCTGTGCCCCGCCCCCTGTGGCCCCGCCCCCTGCTCTAACCCTCTGTGGCCCCGCCCCCTGTGGCCCCGCCCCCTGCTCTAACCCTCTGTGTGGCCCCGCCCCCTGCTCTAACCCTCTGTGTGGCCCCGCCCCCTGCTCTAACCCTCTGTGGCCCCGCCCCTGTGGCCCCGCCCCTGTGGCCCCTCACCTGTGGCCCCGCCCCTGTGGCCCCGCCCCTGCTCTAACCCTCTGTGGCCCCGCCCCCTGCTCTAACCCTCTGTGGCCCCGCCCCCTGTGGCCCCGCCCCCTGCTCTAACCCTCTGTGTGCCCTCAGCGTCGGGTCAGAGGTCAAACACTGCGTCATCTTCTCGTCTGATCTCGGTCTGGGATTCGAACCCTCCACTCGCTTCAGGAGCCTCCAGGACCTGGTCCAGTTCTACAGCAGGACTTCACTGGTCCAGCACAACCAGGCGCTGGACGTGAGGCTGGAGCGCCCGCTGTGGGACCGGGACCGGGACCGGGACCAGGACCGGGACCAGGACCAGGACCGGGACCAGGACCAGGACCGGGACCAGAGCCAGAGCCAGGACCAGGACCAGACTGAAGACCAGGACCAGGCGCTGGACGTGAGGCTGGAGCGCCCGCTGTGGGACCGGGACCGGGACCAGGACCGGGACCAGGACCAGGACCAGGACCAGGACCAGGACCAGACTGAAGACCAGGACCAGGCTCTGGACGTGAGGCTGGAGCGCCCGCTGTGGGACCGGGACCAGGACCGGGACCAGGACCAGGACCGGGACCAGAGCCAGGACCAGGACCAGGACCAGGACCAGGACCAGGACCAGGACCGGGACCAGAGCCAGGACCAGGACCAGGACCAGGACCAGGACCAGACTGAAGACTAGGACCAGGCGCTGGACGTGAGGCTGGAGCGCCCGCTGTGGGACCGGGACCGGGACCAGGACCGGGACCAGGACCGGGACCAGGACCGGGACCAGGACCAGGACCGGGACCAGGACCAGGACCGGGACCAGAGCCAGAGCCAGGACCAGGACCAGACTGAAGACCAGGACCAGGCGCTGGACGTGAGGCTGGAGCGCCCGCTGTGGGACCGGGACCGGGACCAGGACCAGGACCAGACTGAAGACCAGGACCAGGAGCGGGACCGAGACCAGGACCAGGACCAGGAGCTGGACCGGGACCAAAACACAGAGGGTGTGAGCAGATCTGAGTCGACTTTGATTTGAGCTGAAAAGTTCTGATCCACAAGAAAGAACCTTCAGAGAGAAACATGGAGCGCGTTTGTTTCATCAAATTTAAATTTTAAATTTACATTTTTATTTCAGTCGCTGATTTTCGCGGTTTACATTTTCATTGTTTTGGTCGAGACTTGAACCTTCGACGCGGCGGGAGCGGACCAGACGCCTCCTGGAGAGTCTGCTCCGGAGAAGATCTGGAGGGTCTGCTCCGGAGAAGATCTGGAGAGTCTGCTCCGGAGAAGATCTGGAGAGTCTGCTCCGGAGAAGATCTGGAGAGTCTGCTCCGGAGAAGATCTGGAGAGTCTGCTCCGGAGAAGATCTGGAGAGTCTGCTCCGGAGAAGATCTGGAGAGTCTGCTCCGGAGAAGATCTGGAGGGTCTGCTCCGGAGAAGATCTGGAGGGTCTGCTCCGGAGAAGATCTGGAGGGTCTGCTCCGGAGAAGATCTGGAGGGTCTGCTCCGGAGAAGATCTGGAGAGTCTGCTCCGGAGAAGATCTGGAGGGTCTGCTCCGGAGAAGATCTGGAGAGTCTGCTCCGGAGAAGATCTGGAGAGTCTGCTCCGGAGAAGATCTGGAGAGTCTGCTCTGGAGAAGATCTGGAGAGTCTGCTCCGGAGAAGATCGAGCCAAGAAAATCAGTTTGAGCTTCAGACTGAAAAGTAAAAACAATTCCATTTTTTTCAGAATTAGGAATTCACCCATTTTTAAAATTTAAAACTTTGATGAAACAAACGATCTTCAGGATGAAAGTCCAGCTCCACCGAACCAGAACCAGAACCAGAACCAGAACCAGAACCTGAAGCTGAGGCTCAGCTTTTGTAGCGTTTCTGAACTGAAGACGTCAGAACAAACTGGAAGTGCAATCACGACTTTTGGACCAAAACTTGAAACTTCAGGAAAAGGAGAAGAACGTTGTACAAAATGTAAAAAACAGAACCAGGGAAAACGCTCGAGGAAACCAGACTTTATGGACTTTGGCTTCAGGAAGAAACAACCGATGGATCCTTTGACAAAGTGTTTTCTGTGTTTGATTCGACGTTTAACTCCAGCTCCGACTCATTCGTCTCATCTTTTCAAACAGAAGGAGCTGGAGTTTTTCTCTTTTTGTTTAAATAACTTTGATGTGAAAAAGTTTAAATCAAACAAAAAGCCACTTTTTACTTTGAGTTTGGAGCGATGTTTTTGCTGGATTTGCACAAAGTTTGAATGTGAGCGTTTGCTGCTGCTGCGAGTTTAAAACTGCACAAAACAAACTCAGAAAACAGATTTAAAGTTTATTTATTTGAACATTTGTGTTGAGATTTACAGACGACGATTATGCAAAGTATATGCAAAGTATATGCAAAGTATATGCAAAGTATATGCAAATGAGACACGAGAGAAAGAGGGTCAGGATCAAGAAACAAACGCCTCCAGAGGCTCCTCCCCCTGAGCCTCCAGAGGCTCCTCCCCCTGAGCCTCCAGAGGCTCCTCCCCCGGAGCCTCCAGCGGCTCCTCCCCCTGAGCCTCCAGCGGCTCCTCCCCCTGAGCCTCCAGAGGCTCCTCCCCTGAGCCCCAGAGGCTCCTCCCCCTGAGCCGACAGAGGCTCTCCCCCCTGAGCCTCCAGAGGCTCCTCCCCCTGAGCCTCCAGAGGCTCCGCCCCCTGAGCCTCCAGAGGCTCCTCCCTGAGCCGACAGAGGCTCCCCCTGAGCCTCCAGCGGCTCCTCCCCCTGAGCCTCCAGAGGCTCCTCCCCCTGAGCCTCCAGAGGCTCCTCCCCCTGAGCCTCCAGAGGCTCCTCCCCCTGAGCCTCCAGAGGCTCCTCCCCCTGAGCCTCCAGAGGCTCCTCCCCCTGAGCCGACAGAGGCTCCTCCCCCTGAGCCTCCAGAGGCTCCGCCCCCTGAGCCTCCAGAGGCTCCTCCCCCTGAGCCTCCAGAGGCTCCTCCCCCTGAGCCGACACAGAGGCTTCTGTTTGGATGATTTTCTGACAAACCTCAGTTTAATCCATATTTTCTCAAACTTAATTGTAAAGTCCATTTTCCCAGGACTGACAGGTGAGCGCCCCCTGCTGGTCACAGGCTGAGCAGGTATTTTTGGTTAAATGTGTTAATCCACTTCTATTCAGACTAAAATGACTCAATTTAATTATTTATCCCAAGTTTTCAAATATTTAATATTGATTAGAAAAAGCTAAACCTCAGATGCTGAAAACGGTCCGTTTGTCATCCAAACGATAAACACTGAGACAGTTTGACTTCGATCATTGAGTCTTGGACAAACATCAGTCGTTTTGGTTTTCTGCCTCTTTCCTGTTGGAGCCGTTGACTTTCATCATAAACACATTTCTTTTCTGCAGTGACTTTGTCAAAGTGTCATTTGTGTGATTATGACGTCGATGGGGAAAAACAAAAACCTGTTTTGTACAAAAAAATGTTTAAAATACTCAATACTCAAATACAAATACTAAAGTCAGTGTTTTCACTGATTTTTGTCCAAAACTGTGATAAAAGTAAAAAAGCCTGTGGTAGAAAAGGTTTCAGGGTCGTCATCCAGACACTGTTTGAAGATCGAGACATTTCGGCTTCAATCCAGAGGTCACTGTGATCAGAGCTGGTCTGAGGCCCTGCCTAGTGTCACCTGAGGCTGATCTGTGTCAAAGCCTTTGTTCTATTGACAGCTGTTGCTCCCTCCTCACTGCTGAGGACGTCATTAACATTTGACTGGACCATTGACCTGGACCAGGGTCAGGAGGAGGTCATTAATCTGAGCTAAATTAAATCTTAAGCCCCCGTTCCTGTTTAGAGAAGAGTTCTCTCTTTTTACAAAAATGGCCTCCTTTACTCCTCTTTCAAACCAGTTCTTCTTCTGCTCAGACTCCTCCCCCTCTGTCCTCAAACGAGTGGTTTGTGTCTTTCAGGAGCAGATGGACTGCACTTTGTGGTCCAGCTGTGGCAGGTCTTCTGTGGTACAGCCTTTTGTGCAGTGTTTGGTCTCACATGATAGAGCGCCCCCTCCTGGTTTGAAAGAGGAGGAAAGGAAGCTATTTTTGTAAAAAGAGAGAACCCTTCTCCAAACAGGAACGGGGTCTTAAGATTTAATTTAGCTCAGATTAATGACACCCTCCTGAGCCCCTGGTCCAGGTCAATGGTCCAGTCACATGTTTATCATATGCTAATCACATGCTAATCATATGCTAATCATATGCTAATCACATGCTAATCATATACTTTCACCACAGATTAACCTCAGGTGACACTAGGCAGGGTCAACTATTAACCTGACAAAACAGGCCATTATCAGGTTCAGGGCAAACGATTAACCAAACAAAAACAGGCTATCAGTGA
>CM033623.1:31368499-31633499 GCA_019453435.1 Rhinogobius similis | reverse complement strand
TCGTGACTTTGGCGCATGCTCTGTCTTTACGTCGTTTTGTGAACAATAAACGTTTAAATAAAACCCTTTGAAATGAGTTTTTGTCTGAGTCGATTTATTCAGATATAATTATTATTATATTATTATTATTATTATATTATAATTATTAAAAGTGTAGTTTGACCCCGTGTGGTTCACGTCTTCGTTTGTATTTGATGAACTTTGACCCAAACCCCTCGTCAAACTGACGCACGCGCAGTGCCGCCGTGCTCCGGCAGGGCGGCCGTGACGTCAGAGCAGCGCCGCGCAGCAGCGACGTCATCAGCCCGCGTCCCTGCGCCTGAGCGTTAGCATTAGCATTAGCCGCGGGTTGTGCACGCGCCCGGTTCGGTCCAGACGCGGGTCGGAGTCATGTCCCTCCGGAGCCGGTGAGTTTGTCCCGGAAACGAGCGGCGGACCGTGACGTTTGAGCGGGATTTGACCCCGTCACGTGGTGTTTGTGAGACTCGAACTAAAGACAGGACCAGCGCCGATACAGAGCCGCGGGTCACACGGTCCTCCGGGTGTTTAGGGTAAAAGTGATGTTTGTGAAATAAAACAGCGCCAGACACACTGTGACGTCACACCGTGTCACTCAAAAGAACCGGGCTTTAGTCACTGAAGAGACCGGGTCCAGGTCCGGGTCCCGGTCCCGGTCCCGGTTCAGTTGGTTCGATGGAACGAGTGACGTTTATGATCATTTACTCTGAAGGTTTAAGATTTGTTTAGATCATCTGTTCAAGTGTGACGTCACAAAAGAGACTTTAATGTGACCCAAGTGTTTATGAATGAACTTTAACACACACTGTACACACACTGTACACACACTGTACACACACACACTGTACACACACACACACAGTACACACACACTGTACACACACACACTGTACACACACACACACTGTACACACACACTGTACACACACACTGTACACACACACACTGTACACACACACACACACACTGTACACACACACACTGTACACACACACACACACACTGTACACACACACACACACTGTACACACACACACACACTGTACACACACACACTGTACACACACACACACACTGTACACACACACTGTACACACACACACACTGTACACACACACACACACACACACACTGTACACACACACTGTACACACACACACTGTACACACACACACACAGTACACACACACTGTACACACACTGTACACACACACAGCCTCTGATTCTGACGGACAGTGTTTTTATTTGAGGAGGAGGAGCCTGTGACGTCACTGTGATGTCATCGTGATGCCACGGCGACGCGTGACGTCGTGGTGGTGACGTCGTCGTGGTGGTGACGTCGTGGTGGTGACGTTGTCGTGGTGTCGTCGTGGTGGTGACGTCGTCGTGGTGACGTCGTGGTGGTGACGTCGTCGTGGTGACGTCGTCGTGGTGACGTCGTGGTGGTGACGTCGTGGTGACGTCGTCGTGGTGACGTCGTGGTGGTGACGTCGTGGTGACGTCGTCGTGGTGATGGAGTCGTGGACGCCGAACCCTCGAGCAAAGCCTTTCATCCCCAGAACACAACGCAGCCTTTACCTGAGTCTGAAGTACAGCCTGAGCAGCCGCCGGGCGCTCCGCAGGGCCTGCCAGGTACGCACCTGTCACGCTCAGACCCTGTCACACTCAGACCCTGTCAGACCCTGTCACCCCTGCACCTGTCAGACCCTGTCACACTCAGACCCTGTCACACTCAGACCCTGTCAGACCCTGTCACGCTCAGACCCTGTCACGCTCAGACCCTGTCACGCTCAGACCCTGTCACGCTCAGACCCTGTCACACTCTGACCCTGTCACACTCAGACCCTGTCACACTCAGACCCTGTCACACTCAGACCCTGTCACACTCAGACCCTGTCAGACCCTGTCACACTCAGACCCTGTCACACTCAGACCCTGTCACACTCTGACCCTGTCACACTCTGACCCTGTCACACTCAGACCCTGTCACGCTCAGACCCTGTCACGCTCAGACCCTGTCACACTCAGACCCTGTCACACTCAGACCCTGTCACACTCAGACCCTGTCACACTCAGACCCTGTCAGACCCTGTCACACTCAGACCCTGTCACACTCAGACCCTGTCACACTCTGACCCTGTCACACTCAGACCCTGTCACACTCAGACCCTGTCACACTCAGACCCTGTCACACTCAGACCCTGTCACACTCAGACCCTGTCACGCTCAGACCCTGTCACACTCAGACCCTGTCACACTCTGACCCTGTCACACTCAGACCCTGTCAGACCCTGTCACACTCAGACCCTGTCACACTCAGACCCTGTCAGACCCTGTCACACTCAGACCCTGTCACACTCTGACCCTGTCACACTCAGACCCTGTCACACTCTGACCCTGTCACACTCAGACCCTGTCAGACCCTGTCACACTCAGACCCTGTCACACTCAGACCCTGTCACACTCAGACCCTGTCACACTCAGACCCTGTCACACTCAGACCCTGTCACACTCAGACCCTGTCAGACCCTGTCACACTCAGACCCTGTCACACTCAGACCCTGTCACACTCAGACCCTGTCACGCTCAGACCCTGTCAGACCCTGTCACGCTCAGACCCTGTCAGACCCTGTCACGCTCAGACCCTGTCAGACCCTGTCACACTCAGACCCTGTCACACTCAGACCCTGTCACACTCAGACCCTGTCAGACCCTGTCACACTCAGACCCTGTCACACTCAGACCCTGTCACACTCTGTCTTTCAGGCCGGGGCCGTGCTGTTCCTCGTGGTCACCGTCATCGTCAACATCAAACTGATCCTGGACACGAGACGAGCCGCCGAGGACCAGGGCCCGGACTACGGTAAGACCCAGACCAGGACCAGACCCAGACCAGACCCGGCCTGGACCTGGCTCTAACCCGCTCTGGTTCTGGTTCCGCAGAGGACCCGGTGGACCCTCAGACCCCTCGCAGACCCATCCACGGGAGGAAAGTCCTGGACATCGAGGTTTTCTCCAGTCGCTCCAAAGTCTATGTCGCTGTGGACGGAACCACGGTGAGTCCAGGTCCAGAACCGGACCTCAGGACCCCAGGTCCAGAACCGGACCTCAGGACCTCAGGTCCAGAACCGGACCTCAGGACCTCAGGTCCAGAACCGGACCTCAGGACCTCAGAGGATCTTCACCACGGCCCCAACGGACTCCGGACCTGACCGGTCTGTAGTTGGAGTTGGACCCGGTCTGTAGTTGGACCCGGTCTGTAGTTGGAGTTGGACCCGGTCTGTAGTTGGACCCAGTCTGTAGTTGGACCCGGTCTGTAGTTGGACCCGGTCTGTAGTTGGACCCGGTCTGTAGTTGTAGTTGGACCGGTCTGTAGTTGGACCCGGTCTGTAGTTGGACCCGGTCTGTAGTTGGACCCGGTCTGTAGTTGGACCCGGTCTGTAGTTGGACCCGGTCTGTAGTTGGACCCTGTCTGTAGTTGTAGTTGGACCCGGTCTGTAGTTGGATCCGGTCTGTAGTTGGACCCGGTCTGTAGTTGGACCCGGTCTGTAGTTGGACCTGGTCTGTAGTTGTAGTTGGACCCGGTCTGTAGTTGGACCCGGTCTGTAGTTGGACCTGGTCTGTAGTTGTAGTTGGACCCGGTCTGTAGTTGGACCCGGTCTGTAGTTGGACCCGGTCTGTAGTTGGACCCGGTCTGTAGTTGTAGTTGGACCCGGTCTGTAGTTGGACCCGGTCTGTAGTTGGACCAGTCTGTAGTTGTAGTTGGACCCGGTCTGTAGTTGGACCCGGTCTGTAGTTGGACCCGGTCTGTAGTTGTAGTTGGACCCGGTCTGTAGTTGGACCAGTCTGTAGTTGGACCAGTCTGTAGTTGGACCCGGTCTGTAGTTGGACCCGGTCTGTAGTTGGACCTGGTCTGTAGTTGGATCTTGTCTGTAGTTGGAGTTGGACCAGTCTGTAATTTAGACCCGTCTATGAATTAGACCCAGTCTGTAATTGGACCCAGTCTGTAGTTGACCCAGTCTATACTTGTAATTGAGACCAGTCTGTACTTGTAATTGGACCAGTCTGTAGTTGGACCCGGTCTGTAGTTGGACCCGGTCTGTAGTTGTAGTTGGACCCGGTCTGTAGTTGTAGTTGGACCCGGTCTGTAGTTGGACCCGGTCTGTAGTTGTAGTTGGACCCGGTCTGTAGTTGTAGTTGGACCCGGTCTGTAGTTGGAGTTGGACCCGGTCTGTAGTTGGACCCGGTCTGTAGTTGGACCCGGTCTGTAGTTGGACCCGGTCTGTAGTTGGACCCAGTCTGTAGTTGGACCCGGTCTGTAGTTGACCCAGTCTGTAGTTAGACCCAGTCTGTAGTTGGACCGGTCTGTAGTTGGAGTTGGACCCAGCCCGTAGTTAGACCCTGTCTGTAGTTGTAATTGGGCAGTCTATGAATTAGACCCGGTCCGTAGTTGACCAGTCTATGAGTTGGACCCGGTCTGTATGAATTGAACCAGTCTGTAATTTAGACCCGGTCTGTGAATTTGGACCCCTGTCTGTAGTTGTAGTTGGACCCGGTCTGTAGTTGGATCCGGTCTGTAGTTGGACCCGGTCTGTAGTTGGACCCGGTCTGTAGTTGGACCTGGTCTGTAGTTGTAGTTGGACCCGGTCTGTAGTTGGACCCGGTCTGTAGTTGGACCCGGTCTGTAGTTGTAGTTGGACCCGGTCTGTAGTTGGACCCGGTCTGTAGTTGGACCCAGTCTGTAGTTGGACACGGTCTGTAGTTGTAGTTGGACCCGGTCTGTAGTTGGACCAGTCTGTAGTTGGACCAGTCTGTAGTTGTAGTTGGACCCGGTCTGTAGTTGGACCCGGTCTGTAGTTGGACCCGGTCTGTAGTTGTAGTTGGACCCGGTCTGTAGTTGGACCAGTCTGTAGTTGGACCAGTCTGTAGTTGGACCCGGTCTGTAGTTGGACCCGGTCTGTAGTTGGACCCGGTCTGTAGTTGGATCTTGTCTGTAGTTGGAGTTGGACCAGTCTGTAGTTGGACCCGGTCTGTAGTTGGACCCGGTCTGTAGTTGGACCCAGTCTGTAGTTGGACCCGGTCTGTACTTGTAGTTGGACCCGGTCTGTACTTGTAGTTGGACCCGGTCTGTAGTTGGACCCAGTCTGTAGTTGGACCCGGTCTGTACTTGTAGTTGGACCTGGTCTGTAGTTGTAGTTGGACCAGTCTGTAGTTGGACCCGGTCTGTAGTTGTAGTTGGACCCGGTCTGTAGTTGTAGTTGGACCCGGTCTGTAGTTGGAGTTGGACCCGGTCTGTAGTTGGACCCGGTCTGTAGTTGGACCCGGTCTGTAGTTGGACCCGGTCTGTAGTTGGACCCGGTCTGTAGTTGGACCCAGTCTGTAGTTGGACCCGGTCTGTAGTTGGACCCAGTCTGTAGTTGGACCCGGTCTGTAGTTGGACCGGTCTGTAGTTGGAGTTGGACCCGGTCTGTAGTTGGACCCGGTCTGTAGTTGTAGTTGGACCGGTCTGTAGTTGGACCCGCTCTGTAGTTTGACGCCTGTCGTTGATGACTTTGTTCTGGTTCAGGTTCTGGAGGACGACACGAGGGAGCAGAGCCGAGGGATCCACGTCATCGTCCTCAACCAGGCCTCGGTACAAAGTACACAGTACTACTGCAGTACACAGTACTACTGCAGTACACAGTACTACTGCAGTACACAGTACTACAGTACACAGTACTACAGTACACAGTACTACTGCAGTACACAGTACTACAGTACACAGTACTACAGTACACAGTACAGAGTGCTGTAGTACACACCACTGTAGTACAGAGTACACACTGCAGTATTTGTACTGCACTTATATTTAAACCATTTAAAGCTCTTTAAATAGTACAAGAGCGTGTACAAGTACAAGAGCGTGTACAAGTACAAGAGCGTGTACAAGTACAAGAGCGTGTACAAGTACAAGAGCGTGTACAAGTACAAGAGCGTGTACAAGTACAAGAGCGTGTACAAGTACAAGAGCGTGTACAAGTACAAGAGCGTGTACAAGTACATGAGCGTGTATAATACTAAAACATAAGTATATATACATACAGACATATATAAGTATACTTAGACACTCACAGTGCCGTGTGTGCTCGGGGTCGTGTTTGCTCGGGGTCGTGTGTGCTCGGGGTCGTGTGACGCGTGTGTGCTCGGGGTCATGTGACCCGTGTGTGCTCGGGGTCGTGTGTGCTCGGGGTCGTGTGACGCGTGTGTGCTCGGGGTCGTGTGACGCGTGTGTGCTCGGGGTCATGTGACGCGTGTGTGCTCGGGGTCATGTGACGCGTGTGTGCTCGGGGTCATGTGATGCTTGTGTGCTCAGGGTCATGTGACGCGTGTGTGCTCGGGGTCGTGTGTGCTCGGGGTCATGTGACGCTTGTGTGCTCGGGGTCATGTGACGCGTGTGTGCTCGTGGTCATGTGACGCGTGTGTGCTCGTGGTCAGGGTCATGTGACGCGCGTGTGTGCTCGGGTCATGTGACGCGTGTGCTCGTGTGCTCAGGTCATGTGACGCGTGTGTGCTCGGGTTCATGTGACGCTTGTGTGCTCAGGGTCATGTGTGCTCAGGGTCATGTGACGCTTGTGTGCTCGGGGTCATGTGACGCTTGTGTGCTCAGGGTCATGTGTGCTCGGGGTCATGTGACGCTTGTGTGCTCGGGGTCATGTGACGCTTGTGTGCTCAGGGTCATGTGACGCTTGTGTGCTCAGGGTCATGTGACGCTTGTGTGCTCAGGGTCATGTGATGCTTGTGTGCTCAGGGTCATGTGACGCTTGTGTGCTCAGGGTCATGTGATGCTTGTGTGCTCAGGGTCATGTGACGCTTGTGTGCTCAGGGTCATGTGATGCTTGTGTGCTCAGGGTCATGTGATGCTTGTGTGCTCGGGGTCGTGTGTGCTCAGGGTCATGTGACGCTTGTGTGCTCAGGGTCATGTGATGGCCAAGAGGATCTTCGACACTTACTCTCCGCACGAAGACGAGGCCATGATCCTGTTCCTGAACATGGTGACCAGAGGAAGAGTCCTCATCTTCACCATCAAGGTCCGCCCAGCTTAGTCCTGGTTTAGTCTTGGTTTAGTCCTGGTCCAGTCCTGGTCCAGTCCTGGTCCAGTCCTGGTCCAGACCTGGTTCAGACCTGGTTCTTGTCTTCTTCAGGACGAGGGCACGTTTCATCTCAAAGACGCGGCTCGTGCTCTGCTCAAGTCTCTCGGGTCTGAGGCGTCTTTGGGCCTGAGCTGGAGAGACATGTGGACCTTAGTGCTACGCAAGGGAGGTAAATACACACACACACACACACACACACACACACTGTACACACACACACACACCTACACACACACACACGCATCGCGGCTAGCAGTTATAGCGGCTAAGGTGGAGCTAGCAGTTATAGAGGCTAAAGTCCAGAACGCTGCTGCTCGAGTCCTGACTAGAACCAGGAAGTATGATCACATTAGTCCTGTGCTCAGGGCTCTGCACTGGCTTCCTGTGGCTCAGAGAATAGACTTTAAAGCAGCTCTGATTGTGTTCAAGTCTCTCCACGGCCAAGCACCAAAGTACATCTGACATGTTAGTGCCATATGAACCATCTCGTACTCTGAGGACCTCAGGGACCGGCCTCCTGCTGGTGCCAGAGTCAGGACTAAACATGGACCGGCCTCCTGGTGGTGCCCAGAGTCAGAACTAAACATGGACCGGCCTCCTGCTGGTGCCAGAGTCAGGACTAAACATGGACCGGCCTCCTGGTGGTGCCAGAGTCAGGACTAAACATGGACCGGCCTCCTGGTGGTGCCAGAGTCAGGACTAAACATGGACCGGCCTCCTGCTGGTGCCTGAGTCAGGACTAAACATGGACCGGCCTCCTGCTGGTGCCTGAGTCAGGACTAAACATGGACCGGCCTCCTGCTGGTGCCTGAGTCAGGACTAAACATGGACCGGCCTCCTGGTGGTGCCAGAGTCAGGACTAAACATGGACCGGCCTCCTGCTGGTGCCAGAGTCAGGACTAAACATGGACCGGCCTCCTGCTGGTGCCAGAGTCAGGACTAAACATGGGGAATCAGCATTCCAGTTTTATGGAGCTAAAATCTGGAACAGTCTCCCTGAAAATGTAAGACAGGCCCCCACACTGTCAGTTTTTAAATCTAGGCTTAAAACTGTTCTGTTTAGATGTGCATATGATTAAGGGAATTTGATCCGTATATTATTGTGTCATGTGCATTTTAATGTATTTATTTATGCTCTTATTGTGATTGTATTGTTAGTTTTAATGTGTTTTTATGACTGTAAAGCACTTTGTGTTACTTTTGTATGAATTGTGCTATACAAATAAATTTTGATTGATTGATTGATTGATAAAGTGGAGCTAGCAGTTATAGCGGCTAAAGTGGAGCTAGCAATTATAGCGGCTAAGGTGGAGCTAGCAGTTATAGCGGCTAAAGTGGAGCTAGCAGTTATAGCGGCTGAAGTGGAGCTAGCAGTTATAGCGGCTAAAGTGGAGCTAGCAGTTATAGCGGCTAAAGTGGAGCTAGCAGTTATAGCGGCTAAAGTGGAGCTAGCAGTTATAGCGGCTAAAGTGGAGCTAGCAGTTATAGCGGCTAAAGTGGAGCTAGCAGTTATAGCGGCTAAAGTGGAGCTAGCAGTTATAGCGGCTAAAGTGGAGCTAGCAGTTATAGCGGCTAAAGTGGAGCTAGCAGTTATAGCGCTAAAGTGGAGCTAGCAGTTATAGCGGCTAAAGTGGAGCTAGCAGTTATAGCGGCTAAAGTGGAGCCAGACTCCATATTTAAATCCGAGTGCGTATCGTGGCCACACGGACCAATCAGGAGGAGGTTGTTAACGGTCTCCGCCCCTCGGTGAGAGGAGACGGCGCGAGGGAGATTTACCCTGTGACCCCTGACCTCTGACCCCTGACCCCTGACCCCTGACCCTTGACCCCTGACCCTTGACCCCTGACCCCTGACCCTTGACCCCTGACCCCGCTGCAGGACAGGCCTCTTGGGTCCAGGTGCTTCATGAACTCTTTCAGGTTCTCTGTCCTCGTCCTCAGGTCAGGTTTATGGAGAGAAACACTCCAAGTCCCCGGCTCTGTCCACGTGGGGAGATCCAGTCCTGCTGAAGACCGAGGTCCAGCTCACGGCCTCAGAAGGTAACATGGGGTCAGGAGGTCCCTCTGGAGCCTCAGGAGGTCCCTCTGGAGCCTCAGGAGGTCCCTCTGGAGCCTCAGGAGGTCCCTCTGGAGCCTCAGGAGGTCCCTCAGGTGGTCCCTCAGGAGGTCCCTCTGGGGCCTCAGGAGGTCCCTCTGGAGCCTCAGGAGGTTCCTCTGGAGCCTCAGGAGGTTCCTCTGGAGCCCCCTCAGGAGGTCCCTCTGGGGCCTCAGGAGGTCCCTCTAGGTCCCTCAGGAGGTCCCTCTAGGTCCCTCAGGAGGTCCCTCTGGGGCCTCAGGAGGTCCCTCTAGGGGCCTCAGGAGGTCCCTCTGGAGGTCCCTCTGGAGGTCCCTCTGGAGGTCCCTCTGGAGGTCCCTCTGGAGCCTCAGGAGGTCCCTCTGGAGGCCCCTCAGGAGGTCCCTCTGGTCCCTCAGGAGGTCCCTCAGGAGGTCCCTCAGGAGGTCCCTCTGGAGCCTCAGGAGGTCCTTCTGGGGCCTCAGGAGGTCCCTCAGGAGGTCCCTGGTTCACTCTGTGCTCTTCCTGGTCTCATGGCAGAGGCTGAATGTCAATGGGCCGACACCGAACTCAACCGAAGGAGGAAGATCTTCTGCTCCAAAGTGGAAGGATACGGGAGCATCTGCAGCTGCAAAGACCCAGCGCCCATCGAGTTCAGTCCAGAACCAGTGAGTCTGACACACAACCACACAACACACAACCACACACACACAACCACACACAACCACACACAACCACACACAACACCACACAACACACAACAGACAACACACAACCACACACAACAGACAACACACAACCACACACAACCACACACAACGCACACAACACACAACCACACACAACCACACAACCGTGCACATGGAGCGATCACTGATTCTAATTATTATAACGAGCTGTTCGTGTAACGATGGTTCAAATGTCGTGTTGATGAATCACTCGGGGCTCGTTCTTCGTTCAATAATCCCCTCATGACGCCACAACCACCAGGTACAACCACCAGGTACAACCACCAGGTACAACCACCAGGTACAACCACCAGGTACAACCACCAGGTACAACCACCAGGTAAACACGGTACAACCACCAGGTACAACCACCAGGTACAACCACCAGGTACAACCACCAGGTACAACCACCAGGTACAACCACCAGGTACAACTACCAGGTACAACCACCAGGTACAACCACCAGGTACAACCACCAGGTACAACCACCAGGTACAACCACCAGGTACAACCACCAGGTACAACCACCAGGTGAACACGCCACAACCACCAGGTACAACCACCAGGTACAACCACCAGGTACAACCACCAGGCACAACCACCAGGTAAACACGGTACAACCACCAGGTACAACCACCAGGTACAACCACCAGGCACAACCACCAGGTAAACACGGTACAACCACCAGGTACAACCACCAGGTACAACCACCAGGTAAACACGGTACAACCACCAGGTACAACCACCAGGTACAACCACCAGGCACAACCACCAGGTAAACACGGTACAACCACCAGGTACAACCACCAGGTACAACCACCAGGTACAACCACCAGGTACAACCACCAGGTAAACACGGTACAACCACCAGGTACAACCACCAGGTACAACCACCAGGTACAACCACCAGGTACAACCACCAGGTACAACCACCAGGTACAACCACCAGGTACAACCACCAGGTACAACCACCAGGTACAACCACCAGGTACAACCACCAGGTACAACCACCAGGTACAACCACCAGGTGAACACGGTCACTGTGTTTGAACAGGATGAGATCGTTTTCTCTCAAACGACTCTTTCTGATTTGATTAACATTCATCATTTATAAACTTCACCAAAGATGTTGTTGTGAGCACCTCGACTCACCACAGAGCACCTCGACTCACCACAGAGCACCTCGACTCACCACAGAGCACCTCGACTCACCACAGAGCACCTCGACTCACCACAGAGCACCTCGACTCACCACAGAGCACCTCGACTCACCACAGTCTGAGGCTCATCTGGTGCTTTGTTGTTTTTTTTCTGCAGCTGCAAAATAACCGAGTGTCCAGCGTCCCAGTGGCTGTGATCGCCGGGAACAGACCCAACTATCTGTACAGGTGAGCACCTGCCGACCCAACAGTCTGTACAGGTGAGCACCTGCCGACCCAACAGTCTGTACAGGTGAGCACCTGCCGACCCAACAGTCTGTACAGGTGAGCACCTGCCGGGGGACGAGGCCCACGTGTGACCTCACTGTGACCTCACCCTGTGACCTCACCCTGTGACCTCACCCTGTGACCTCACCCTGTGACCTCACCCTGTGACCTCACCCTGTGACCTCACTGTGACCTCACCCTGTGACCTCACCCTGTGACCTCACTGTGACCTCACCCTGTGACCTCACTGTGACCTCACCCTGTGACCTCACCCTGTGACCTCACCCTGTGACCTCACTGTGACCTCACTGTGACCTCACTGTGACCTCACTGTGACCTCCCTGTGACCTCACTGTGACCTCACACTGTGACCTCACTGTGACCTCACTGTGACCTCACCCTGTGACCTCACTGTGACCTCACTGTGACCTCACTGTGACCTCACACTGTGACCTCACTGTGACCTCACTGTGACCTCACACTGTGACCTCACTGTGACCTCACACTGTGACCTCACTGTGACCTCACACTGTGACCTCACTGTGACCTCACTGTGACCTCACTGTGACCTCACCCTGTGACCTCACACTGTGACCTCACTGTGACCTCACTGTGACCTCACTGTGACCTCACACAAAACATTTTTCTGATTCTTTGAAAAATGAATTCAACAAAACAAAATTGTTCTCATATATTTTCATTCATCAAGTCATATTTTGTTCGGCCCGTGGGCCGCGGCCCGTTCGGCCCGTGGGCCGCGGCCCGTCTTCCAGATGTTAAATGTACTTTGTCTCTCGTCGATTGGTTTGATTCTGGTTTGGTGCAGTTTATTCTTTTGGTCCAGGTTTAGGGTTTGGTTCTGGCTCGGACCGGTTTTGATTTTTGGTTAGTCCTGGTTCAGACCTGGTTGGAATCAAAACCAGGACTAAACCGGGACTACACGTCTCTGGAGGAGGTTCTTCTGTAGAGGAGGTTCCTTCTCTGGAGGAGGTTCTGTCAGGAGGAGGTTCTGTCAGGAGGAGGTTCTGTCAGGAGGAGGTTCTGTCAGGAGGAGGTTCTGTCAGGAGGAGGTTCTGTCAGGAGGAGGTTCTGTCAGGAGGAGGTTCTGTCAGGAGGAGGTTCTGTCAGGAGGAGGTTCTGTCAGGAGGAGGTTCCGTGCTCCTCACGTGTGTCTCGTGTTTGTTCAGGATGCTGCGTTCGCTGCTGTCGGCGCACGGAGTCAACCCTCACATGATCACAGTCTTCATCGACGGGTACTACGAGGTACCAGACCAGGACCAGGACCAGGACCAGGACTGAGACCAGGACCAGGACCAGGACTGAGACCAGGACCAGGACTGAGACCAGGACCAGACCAGGACCAGGACTGAGACCAGGACCAGGACTGAGACCAGGACCAGACCAGGACCAGGACTGAGACCAGACCAGGACCAGGACTGAGACCAGACCAGGACCAGGACTGAGACCAGGACCAGGACTGAGACCAGGACTGAGACCAGACTCTCCTGAGGCTCTGTGACCTTTGACCTTTGACCTCTGGTCTCTGTGACGTTAAAGACATTAAAACTCATTAAATGTGTTTTGGATAAATACGGCCTAAAACAGTTTAAAAAGGACGGTTGATTCGACTGAAAATAAGAGCCTTGTTCTCCTCAGGAGCCGATGGACGTCGTGGAGCTGTTTGGTCTGAAAGGAGTGCAGCACACACCGATCAGCATCAAGAACGCCCGAGTATCACAGGTCAGAGCCCATCACCTCATGTTTAGTCCTGCTCCAGAGCCCCATCATTTCATGTTTAGTCCTGCTCCAGAGCCCATCACCTCATGTTTAGTCCTGCTCCAGAGCCCCATCACACTGATGTTTAGTCCTGCTCCAGAGCCCATCATCTCATGTTTAGTCCTGCTCCAGAGCCCCATCACCTCATGTTTAGTCCTGCTCCAGAGCCCCATCATTTTATGTTTAGTCCTGCTCCAGAGCCCATCACACTGATGTTTAGTCCTGCTCCAGAGCCCATCATCTCATGTTTAGTCCTGCTCCAGAGCCCATCACACTGATGTTTAGTCCTGCTCCAGAGCCCCATCACACTGATGTTTAGTCCTGCTCCAGAGCCCATCACCTCATGTTTAGTCCTGCTCCAGAGCCCCATCATCTCATGTTTAGTCCTGCTCCAGAGCCCATCATCTCATGTTTAGTCCTGCTCCAGAGCCCATCATCTCATGTTTAGTCCTGCTCCAGAGCCCCATCACACTGATGTTTAGTCCTGCTCCAGAGCCCCATCATCTCATGTTTAGTCCTGCTCCAGAGCCCATCATCTCATGTTTAGTCCTGCTCCAGAGCCCCATCATCTCATGTTTAGTCCTGCTCCAGAGCCCATCACACTGATGTTTAGTCCTGCTCCAGAGCCCATCATCTCATGTTTAGTCCTGCTCCAGAGCCCATCACACTGATGTTTAGTCCTGCTCCAGAGCCCATCATCTCATGTTTAGTCCTGCTCCAGAGCCCATCACACTGATGTTTAGTCCTGCTCCAGAGCCCCATCACACTGATGTTTAGTCCTGCTCCAGAGCCCCATCATCTCATGTTTAGTCCTGCTCCAGAGCCCATCATCTCATGTTTAGTCCTGCTCCAGAGCACATCAAACTGATGTTTAGTCCTGCTCCAGAGCCCCATCACTCTGATGTTTAGTCCTGCTCCAGAGCCCATCACCTCATGTTTAGTCCTGCTCCAGAGCCCCATCATCTCATGTTTAGTCCTGCTCCAGAGCCCATCACACTGATGTTTAGTCCTGCTCCAGAGCCCATCACACTCATGTTTAGTCCTGCTCCAGAGCCCCATCACACTGATGTTTAGTCCTGCCCCAGAGCCCCATCACCTGATGTTTAGTCCTGCTCCAGAGCCCATCACACTGATGTTTAGTCCTGCTCCAGAGCCCCATCACACTGATGTTTAGTCCTGCCCCAGAGCCCCATCACCTGATGTTTAGTCCTGCTCCAGAGCCCATCACACTGATGTTTAGTCCTGCTCCAGAGCCTCATCATTTCATGTTTAGTCCTGCTCCAGAGCCTCATCATCTCATGTTTAGTCCTGCTCCAGAGCCCATCACACTGATGTTTAGTCCTGCTCCAGAGCCCATCACACTGATGTTTAGTCCTGCTCCAGAGCCCATCACACTCGTGTTTAGTCCTGCTCCAGAGCCCATCACACTCATGTTTAGTCCTGCTCCAGAGCCCCATCACACTGATATTTAGTCCTGCTCCAGAGCCCCATCACCTGATGTTTAGTCCTGCTCCAGAGCCCATCACACTTATGTTTAGTCCTGCTCCAGAGCCCATCATCTCATGTTTAGTCCTGCTCCAGAGCCCATCACACTGATGTTTAGTCCTGTTCACACTCATGTTTAATCCGGGTCCAGGCTCATGTTTAGTCCTGATCACACTCATGTTTAGTCCTGTTCACACTCATGTTTAGTCCTGTTCACACTCATGTTTAGTCCTGTTCACACTCATGTTTAGTCCTGTTCACACTCATGTTTAGTCCTGTTCACACTCATGTTTAGTCCTGTTCACACTCATGTTTAGTCCTGCTCACACTCATGTTTAGTCCTGATCACACTCATGTTTAGTCCTGATCACACTCATGTTTAGTCCTGCTCACACTCATGTTTAGTCCTGTTCACACTCATGTTTAGTCCTGCTCACACTCATGTTTAGTCCTGTTCACACTCATGTTTAGTCCTGTTCACACTCATGTTTAGTCCTGATGGGTGTGGTTCTTATATTAAAGGTAAATAAAAGAGAAAGACAAATAAAGTCCGTTTTAGCAGGAATGGTACAAATAGACGGCTAACAAACGCTAACAGTTAGCTCGTAAACAAAGCGTTGCCATGACAACAGACACGGCACAGAACCAGCACCTCCTCCTGTTCACTCTCACAGCTGTGCGCCTCCTCCTGTTCACGTTCACGGCTGTGCGCCTCCTCCTGTTCACACTCATGTTTAGTCCTGTTCTGTTTAGCCTCCTCTGTTCACTCTCACGGCTGTGCGCCTCCCTGTTCACTCTCACGGCTGTGCGCCTCCTGTTCACGCTCACGGCCAGCGCGCCTCCTGTTCACGTTCACGGCTGTGCGCCTCCTCCTGTTCACGTTCACGGCTGTGCGCCTCCTCCTGTTCACTCTCACGGCTGTGCGCCTCCTCCTGTTCACTCTCACGGCTGTGCGCCTCCTCCTGTTCACGTTCACGGCTGTGCGCCTCCTCCTGTTCACGTTCACGGCTGTGCGCCTCCTCCTGTTCACTCTCACGGCTGTGCGCCTCCTCCTGTTCACTCTCACGGCTGTGCGCCTCCTGTTCACTCTCACGGCTGTGCGCCTCCTCCTGTTCACTCTCACGGCTGTGCGCCTCCTCCTGTTCACTCTCACGGCTGTGCGCCTCCTCCTGTTCACTCTCACGGCTGTGCGCCTCCTCCTGTTCACGTTCACGGCTGTGCGCCTCCTGTTCACTCTCACGGCTGTGCGCCTCCTCCTGTTCACTCTCACGGCTGTGCGCCTCCTCCTGTTGACTCTCACGGCTGTGCGCCTCCTCCGGCTCCGTAAACCAACCTCACGTTCTTGTGTTTCCTTTGGGCAGCACTACAAGGCCTCCCTGACGGCGACCTTTAACCTCCACCCGGTCAGTTCCACCTTCAACAAAATCAAACGGTGAAGGTTTGAGTCTGACAGATGTTTGTGCAGGAGGCCAACCACGCCATCGTCCTGGAGGAGGACCTGGACCTGTCCGTGGACTTCTTCAGGTGACCAGCAGGGGGCGCAGGGGGCCGAGAGCCGCTCTGGAGCTGACCATCCCCTCAGAGTCTGGGGGGTTTAGAGTCTGGGGGGGGTTAGAGTCTGGGGGGGTTAGTGTCTGGGGGGTTTAGAGTCTGGGGGGTTTAGAGTCTGGGGGTTAGAGTCTGGGGTTTAGAGTCTGGGGTTTAGAGTCTGGGGTTTAGAGTCTGTGGGTTTAGAGTCTGTGGGTTTAGAGTCTGTGGGTTTAGAGTCTGTGGGTTTAGAGTCTGGGGGGTTAGAGTCTGGGGGTTTAGAGTCTGGGGTTTAGAGTCTGGGGGGGTTAGAGTCTGGGGGGTTTAGAGTCTGGGGGGGTTAGAGTCTGGGGGGTTTAGAGTCTGGGGGGCTAGAGTCTGGGGGGGTTAGAGTCTGGGGGGGTTAGAGTCTGGGGGTTTAGAGTCTGTGGGTTTAGAGTCTGTGGGTTTAGAGTCTGGGGGGTTAGAGTCTGGGGGTTTAGAGTCTGGGGGTTTAGAGTCTGGGGGTTTAGAGTCTGGGGGGGTTAGAGTCTGGGGGGGTTTAGAGTCTGGGGGTTTAGAGTCTGGGGTTAGAGTCTGTGGGGGTTAGAGTCTGTGGGGGTTAGAGTCTGTGGGTTTAGAGTCTGGGGTTTAGAGTCTGGGGGTTTAGAGTCTGGGGGTTTAGAGTCTGGGGGTTTAGAGTCTGGGGGTTTAGAGTCTGGGGGTTTAGAGTCTGGGGGTTTAGAGTCTGTGGGTTTAGAGTCTGTGGGTTTATAGTCTGGGGGTTTAGAGTCTGTGGGTTTAGAGTCTGTGGGTTTAGAGTCTGGGGGTTTAGAGTCTGGGGGTTTAGAGTCTGGGGGTTTAGAGTCTGGGGGTTTAGAGTCTGGGGGTTTAGAGTCTGTGGGTTTAGAGTCTGTGGGTTTAGAGTCTGTGGGTTTAGAGTCTGTGGGTTTAGAGTCTGTGGGTTTAGAGTCTGTGGGTTTAGAGTCTGGGGGTTTAGAGTCTGTGGGTTTAGAGTCTGTGGGTTTAGAGTCTGTGGGTTTAGAGTCTGGGGGTTTCATGTTAAACTGTTGTTTGTTCAGTTTCTTGAGTCAGACGCTTCATCTTCTCGACGAAGACGACTCTCTGTACTGTATATCAGCCTGGAACGACCAGGTAAACCACAATACACACCATACACACACAACACACACACGACCAGGTAAACCACCATACAGACAACACACAAACACACACACGACCAGGTAAACCACAATACACACCATACACACACAACACACACACGACCAGGTAAACCACAATACACACCATACACACACAACACACACACACACACACACGACCAGGTAAACCACAATACAGACATCACACACACAACACACACACGACCAGGTAAACCACAATACACACCATACACACAACACACACACAACACACACACGACCAGGTAAACCACAATACACACAACACACACACAACACACACACGACCAGGTAAACCACAATACAGACAACACACACACAACACACACACGACCAGGTAAACCACAATACAGACAACACACACACACAACACACAAACACACACAGACAACACACAACACAACACACACACACACACACACACAACACACACACGACCAGGTAAACCACAATACAAACAACACACACACACAACACACACACAAACACACAACACAACACACAGACACACAACACACACACAATACACACACAATACACACACAATACACACACACACACACAATACACACACACACACAACACACACAGACACACACACAATACACACACATAATACACACACACAATACACACACACACACACAACACACACACACACACACACAATACACACACATAATACACACACACAACACACACACACACACAATACACACACACACACACACACAACACACACACATCACACACACAATACTCACACACACACACATACAACACACAAACACACACAACACACACACACACACACAACACAATACACAGGTCCAGGACCAGACCAGGTCCAGGTGGTGCTGATGTGTGTCATAAACTGTGATTCTGTCCCCCTGTCCCCTCTCCCCCTCTCTCGCTCTCTCCCTCTCCCCCCCTCTCCCTCTCTCTGTCCCCCTCTCTCTCTCCCCCTCTCTCTCCCCCTCTCCCCCTCTCCCCTCTCTCCCTCTCCCCCCTCTCCCCCGTCCTTGTCAGGGGTACGAGCACACGGCGGAGGACCCGGCGCTCTTGTACAGAGTGGAGTCGATGCCTGGACTGGGCTGGGTTTTAAAGAAGAGTTTGTACAAAGACGAGCTGGAGGCAAAGTGGCCCACACCAGAGAAGGTACAGGGGGGAGAGGGGGGAGGGGGGGAGGGAGGAGAGAGGGAGGAGGAGAGATGAAAGGAGAGAGAGGGAGGAGAGAGGAGAGAAGAGAGAAGAGAGGAGAGAGGAGAGAGGACGAGCTGGAGGCAAAGTGGCCCACACCAGAGAAGGTACAGGGGGGAGAGGGGGGCCTGCTCTCCTCCTCCTCACCCCTCTCCTCCTCCTCTCCTCCTGCTCTCCTCCTCCTCTCCTCCTCCTCTCCCCTCTCTCCTCCTCCTCCTCTCCTCTCTCTTCCTCACTTCTCTCCTCTCCTCCTCTCCCCTCCTCCTCTCCTCCTCCTCACTCCTCTCCTCTCCTCCTCCTCTCCTCCTCCTCACTCCTCTCTCCTCCTCCTCTCCTCCTCCTCCTTCTCTCTCCTCACTCCCCTCCTCCTCTCCTCTCCTCCTCTCCTCACTCCTCTCTCCTCACTCTCCTCTCTCCTCCTCCTCTCCTCCTCTCTCTCTCCTCCTCTCTCCTCCTCCTCTCCTCCTCCTCCCTCCTCCTCTCTCCTCTCCTCCTCTCCTCCTCTCCTCTCCTCCTCCTCCCCTCCCCCCCTCCTCCTCTCCTCCTCCTCTCTCCTCTCCTCCTCTCTCCTCCTCCTCTCCTCCTCACTCTCCTCTCTCTCCTCCTCTCCTCTCTCCTCTCTCCTCCTCTCCTCCCCCTCTCCTCTCTCCTCCCCCCTCACCTCCTCCTCACCTCCTCAGCTGTGGGACTGGGACATGTGGATGCGGATGCCGGAGCAGAGGAGGAGCAGGGAGTGTGTGATTCCAGACGTGTCCAGGTCGTATCACTTTGGGATCATCGGCCTCAACATGAACGGATACTTCCACGTGAGTCTGGACCGGGACCGGGACCGGGACCTGGACCAGGACTGGGACTGGGACCGGGACCAGGACTGAGACCGGGACTGAGACCAGGACCTGGACCGGGACTGGGACCGGGACCAGGACTGAGACCGGGACCAGGAGCGGGACTGAGACCAGGACCAGGACCAGGACTGAGACCGGGACCGAGACCGAGACCGGGACTGAGACCAGGACCTGGACTGGGACTGGGACTGAGACCAGGACCAGGACTGAGACCTGGACCCGGTCCAGGTCCCGGTCCTGGTCTCTCTCTGGTCCTGGTCCTGGTCCTGGTCCCGGTCCTGGTTCTGGTCTCTCTCTGGTTCTGGTCCTGGTCCTGGTCTCAGTCCAGTCCTGGTCCTGGTCCCGGTCCTGACCCGGTCCTGGTTCTGACCCGGTCCTGGTCCTGGTTCTGACCCGGTTCTGTTCAGGAGGTCTACTTTAAGAAGCACAAGCTGAACACAGTTCCTCTGGTGGAGCTGAAGGACGTGGAGCTCCTGAAGAAGGAGGCGTACGAGGAGGAGGTGCAGAGGCTGCTGAGGTCAGTGCTCCTGTCTGCACCTGTCTGCTCCTGTTCTCCCTGTGTTATGGTCTTCAGTCTGAGGCGTGTTCTCCCCGTGTTATCGTCCACACACTCTCTGAGGCGTGTCTGTTGCGTGTTCGTTGCGTGTTCTCCCCGTGTTATGGTCTTCAGTCTGAGGCGTGTTCTCCCCGTGTTATCGTCCACACACTCTCTGAGGCGTGTTTGTTGCGTGTTCTCCCCGTGTTATGGTCTTCAGTCTGAGGCGTGTGTTGCGTGTTCTCTCTGTGTTATGGTCTTCAGTCTGAGGCGTGTTCTCCCCGTGTTATGGTCTTCAGTCTGAGGCGTGTGTTGCATGTTCTCCCCGTGTTATGGTCTTCAGTCTGAGGCGTGTTCTCCCCGTGTTATGGTCTTCAGTCTGAGGCGTGTTCTCCCCGTGTTATGGTCTTCAGTCTGAGGCGTGTTCTCCCCGTGTTATCGTCCACACACTCTCTGAGGCGTGTTTGTTGCGTGTTCTCCCCGTGTTATGGTCTTCAGTCTGTTGCGTGTGTTGCGTGTTCTCTCTGTGTTATGGTCTTCAGTCTGAGGCGTGTGTTGCGTGTTCTCCCCGTGTTATGGTCTTCAGTCTGAGGCGTGTGTTGCGTGTTCTCCCTGTTATGGTCTTCAGTCTGTTGCGTGTTCTCCCCGTGTTATCGTCCTCAGGTCTGTTGCGTGTTCTCCCCGTGTTATGGTCTTCAGTCTGAGGCGTGTGTTGCGTGTTCTCCCTGTTATGGTCTTCAGTCTGAGGCGTGTGTTGCATGTTCTCTCTGTGTTATGGTCTTCAGTCTGTTGCGTGTTCTTCCCGTGTTATCGTCTGAGGCGTGTTCATTGCGTGTTCTCCCCGTGTTATGGTCTTCAGTCTGAGGCGTGTCTGTTGCGTGTTCTCCCCGTGTTATCGTCCACACACTCTCTGTTGCGTGTTCTCCCCGTGTTATGGTCTTCAGTCTGTTGCGTGTTCTTCCCGTGTTATCGTCCTCAGTCTGTTGCGTGTTCTTCCCGTGTTATCGTCCTCAGTCTGTTGCGTGTTCTCGCCGTGTTATGGTCTTCAGTCTGTTGCGTGTTCTCCCCGTGTTATCGTCTGAGGCGTGTCTGTTGCGTGTTCTCCCCGTGTTATCGTCTGAGGCGTGTCTGTTGCGTGTTCTCCCCGTGTTATGGTCTGAGGCGTGTCTGTTGCGTGTTCTCCCCGTGTTATGGTCTTCAGTCTGTTGCGTGTCCTCCCCGTGTTATGGTCTGAGGCGTGTCTGTTGCGTGTTCTCCCCGTGTTATGGTCTTCAGTCTGTTGCGTGTTCTCCCCGTGTTATCGTCTGAGGCGTGTCTGTTGCGTGTTCATTGCGTGTTCTCCCCGTGTTATCGTCTGAGGCGTGTCTGTTGCGTGTTCTCCCCGTGTTATCGTCTGAGGCGTGTCTGTTGCGTGTTCGTTGCGTGTTCTCCCCGTGTTATCGTCTGAGGCGTGTCTGTTGCGTGTTCTCCCCGTGTTATCGTCTGAGGCGTGTCTGTTGCGTGTTCTCCCCGTGTTATTGTCTGAGGCGTGTCTGTTGCGTGTTCTCCCCGTGTTATCGTCTGAGGCGTGTCTGTTGCGTGTTCTCCCCGTGTTATCGTCCACACACTCTGAGGCGTGTCTGTTGCGTGTCTGTTGCGTGTTCTCCCCGTGTTATGGTCTTCAGTCTGTTGCGTGTTCTCCCCGTGTTATCGTCTGAGGCGTGTGTTGCGTGTTCTCCCCGTGTTATCGTCCACACACTCTGAGGCGTGTCTGTTGCGTGTCTGTTGCGTGTTCTCCCCGTGTTATCGTCTGAGGCGTGTCTGTTGCGTGTTCTCCCTGTGTTATGGTCTGAGGCGTGTCTGTTGCGTGTTCTTCCCGTGTTATGGTCTGAGGCGTGTCTGTTGCGTGTTCTCCCCGTGTTATGGTCTTCAGTCTGAGGCGTGTCTGTTGCGTGTTCTCCCCGTGTTATCGTCTGAGGCGTGTCTGTTGCGTGTTCTCCCCGTGTTATGGTCTGAGGCGTGTCTGTTGCGTGTTCTCCCCGTGTTATCGTCCACACACTCTGAGGCGTGTCTGTTGCGTGTTCTCCCCGTCTTATGGTCTGAGGCGTGTCTGTTGCGTGTTCTCCCCGTGTTATGGTCTGAGGCGTGTCTGTTGCGTGTTCTCCCCGTGTTATCGTCTGAGGCGTGTCTGTTGCGTGTTCTCCCCGTGTTATCGTCTGAGGCGTGTCTGTTGCGTGTTCTCCCCGTGTTATGGTCTGAGGCGTGTCTGTTGCGTGTTCTCCCCGTGTTATGGTCTGAGGCGTGTGTTGCGTGTTCTCCCCGTGTTATGGTCTGTGTCTGTTGCGTGTTCTCCCCGTGTTATCGTCCACACACTCTGAGGCGTGTCTGTTGCGTGTTCTTCCCGTGCAGAGAGGCCGAGGTCCTGGACCACTCCAGAGATCCTTGTGACGACTCGTTTGTCCCGGACTCTGAGGGAAAAACCTACGTGATGTTCATCCGGATGGAGTCGGAGTCGGACACCGAGACGTGGACGGAGCTCGCCAAGGTTCACCCCCGACCCTCACCCCCGACCTTCACCCCCCGACCCTCACCCCCCGACCCTCACCCCCCGACCCTCACCCCCCGACCTTCACCCCCCGACCCTCACCCTCTGACCTTCACCCCCGACCTTCACCCCCCGACCCTCACCCTCTGACCTTCACCCCCTGACCCTCACCCCCCGACCCTCACCCCCGACCCTCACCCCCCGACCTTCACCCCCCGACCCTCACCCCCCGACCCTCACCCCCGACCCTCACCCCCCGACCCTCACCCCCGACCTTCACCCCCGACCTCCACCCCCGACCTTCACCCCCCGACCTTCACCCCCGACCTTCACCCCCCGACCCTCACCCCCCGACCTTCACCCCCCGACCCTCACCCTCTTACCTTCACCCCCGACCTTCACCCCCGACCTTCACCCCCCGACCTTCACCCCCCGACCCTCACCCCCGACCTTCACCGACCTTCACCCCCCGACCTTCACCCCCTGACCCTCACCCCCTGACCTCACCCCTGACCTCCTCCTGACCTCCCTCACCGTCCCTGACCTCCTCGTCCCTGACCTCCTCCCTGACCTCACCCCTGACCTCCTCCCCTGACCTCCTGACCTCCCTGACCCTCACCCTCCGACCTCCCCTGACCTCCTCCTCCTCCTCCCTGACCTCCATGACCACCACCTCCCTGACCTCCTCCTCCCTGACCTCCCTCTGACCTCCCTGACCTTCACCCCCTGACCTCACCCTCCTGACCTTCACCCTGACCCTCACCCTGACCTCACCCCGACCCTGACCCCCGACCTCCTCCTCCCTGACCTCCTCCTCCCTGACCTCCTGACCTCCTCCTCCTGACCTCCCGACCTCCCTGACCTCCTGACCTCCTCCTCCCCGACCTCATGACCCTGACCTTCATTACCCTGACCTCCTCGTCCCTGACCTCCTCGTCCCTGACCTCCTCATCCCTGACCTCCCTGACCTCCTCGTCCCTGACCTCCTCCTCCCTGACCTCCTCGTCCCTGACCTCCCTGACCTCCTCGTCCCTGACCTCCTCGTCCCTGACCTCCTCGTCCCTGACCTCCTCGTCCCTGACCTCCTCGTCCCTGACCTCCTCCTCCCTGACCTCCTCGTCCCTGACCTCCCTGACCTCCTCGTCCCTGACCTCCTCCTCCCTGACCTCCTCGTTCCTCCTCAGTGTCTTCACGTGTGGGACCTGGACGTTCGAGGGAATCATCGTGGACTCTGGAGACTCTTCAGGAAAAAGAACCACATCCTGGTGGTGGCCGTGCCGGTGTCACCGTACAGGTGTGTAGTGTGTACGGGTGTGTAGTGTGTACGGGTGTGTAGTGTGTACGGGTGTGTACGGGTGTGTACAGGTGTGTAGTGTGTACGGGTGTGTACAGGTGTGTAGTGTGTGTAGTGTGTACAGGTGTGTAGTGTGTACAGGTGTGTAGTGTGTACGGGTGTGTACAGGTGTACAGGTGTGTACAGGTGTACAGGTGTGTAGTGTGTACGGGTGTGTACAGGTGTACAGGTGTGTAGTGTGTGCAGGTGTGTGCGGGTGTGTCGTGTGTGCGGGTGTGTCGTGTGTGCGGGTGTGTCGTGTGTACAGGTGTGTGCAGGTGTGTAGTGTGTGCGGGTGTGTACGAGTGTGTAGTGTGTACAGGTGTGTAGTGTGTAAAGTGTGTCGTGTGTGTTTTGTGCAGTTGGAGGAAGCCGTCGTCTGTGACTCCGATTCACCTGGAGCCGCCGCCCAAAGAGGAGCCGGCCGTGGAGCAGCTGTGACCCTGCAGCTGTTCACCGACCCTGCCATCGACCCTGCAGCTGTCCAGAGACTCACTGACCCTGCAGCTGTCCAGAGACTCACTGACCCTGCAGCTGTCCAGTCCTGGATTCACCTGGACGCCTGCAGTGGATCATGTTTGAAAAGACTTAACACTGGAAACACCTCAGACCCTGCAGGCGCTCAGACCCTGCAGGTGCTCAGACCCTTCGGGCGCTCAGACCCTGCAGGTGCTCAGACCCTGCACATTTCAATCGTTTAAAGCAGAACAGTTGAATGTGAAGCTTTAAGACTGGTTCGACTCCACAAAGTCCCATGATGCTTCACTCAGTTCTGCTTTAAAAACACTCACTATTTATTATTTGACTGTTTTTTGTTTTTTTGTCTTTTGTGGATAAAACATAAAAACACTACAAAGACTGAGGCCTTACAGGTGTCCAGCGAGCAGACCATGCAGCTGTTCAGACTGAATTTCTCGTTTGAAAAGTTTTATGTAGTTTTAATTTTGTGGAAATAAATCATTTTTCTAGTCGTTGTGTCAGATGCCCTCCCCGTCCTTCAGGCTCGTGGTGTTTGTGGGAAACGAGCGGAAAAAGGATTTGTTTACGACCTTCAGCGGTGACTCTGGTCAGACCTGCTTTAGTCCTGGTTTTAGTCCTGGTTTAGTCCTGGGTCAGACCTGGAGCTGAGGATCGTGTTTCGACAAAAGTTCAGTTTAAACAGATTTTATTAAACCTGGTCAGAACAAACTACAGCATGAGTTTGACACAATTTAAATATTACAGAAACAATATTCATGATCTTTAGTCGTCAAATGTTAACCCTTCATTTGTCACACGACGGGTTTCATGTCCTTTTCTAATTATTAAATGTTTACTGTTGCTTAGCGACAGATGGACCAAACAGTAAAGTCTTGTCTTGAATGGTGTTGGGGTCGTGACCTGGTCCTGAAGGGGCTTTGGACCTTTCAGCCGTCCAGGCGGCGGTACAGGTACAGGGCCACGCCCATCGCCGCCACCTGGAACCAAACGCAGGAGTAAATGACCCGCCCCTGTCCCAGCTGTGGGGCGTGGCTTTTACCTCCAAAACGGCGACTCCGGCGGCGACTCCTCCCACGATGTGGGCGTGCACCGTCAGCGACGCCACGATCTGTTTGAAACAGCCCTGACACAAACACATCGTTAGAACAATCTGAACATAACGAGGACAAGCCCCGCCCAACGAGGACAAGCCCCGCCCAACAAGGACAAGCCCCGCCCACGACTCCTGCAGCGACTGAACTCAGAGCGACGGAAAAACATCCGGTGAAAAAGACACTGTTTAAGTAGCCTTTTATTCAACGAGAAGCAGGAAGTGCACCGTTAGCTTTAGCTCTGTTACCTGCACCTCCTGCAGGAGGCGCTCTGTTACCTGCACCTCCTCCAGGCTGCAGGAGGCGCTCTTACCTGCACTTGGCTGCGCTGCGCCTCCTCCAGGCTGCAGGGGGCGCTCTGAGTCCAGCAGCAGCTCAGGGGGAGGTGACCCTGTGTCTCCTCGAACTTTGACCCTTTGAAGTCGGTGTAGTTTGTGAAGCCACAGCACGACAACTAAAAACACAAGCAAGACACGCTAAAGACACGCTAAAAACACAAGACACGCTAAAAACACAAGACACGCTAAAAACACAAGCAAGACACGCTAAAAACACAAGACACGCTAAAAACACAAGACACGCTAAAAACACAAGCAAGACACGCTAAAAACACAAGACACGCTAAAAACACAAGACACGCTAAAAACACAAAACGCTAAAAACACAAGACGCTAAAAACACAAGACACGCTAAAAACACAAGACGCTAAAAACACAAGACGCTAAAAACACAAGACGCTAAAAACACAAGACGCTAAAAACACAAGACACGCTAAAAACACAAGACGCGCTAAAAACACAAGACGCTAAAACACAAGACGCTAAAAACACAAGACACGCTAAAAACACAAGACACGCTAAAAACACAAGACACGCTAAAAACACAAGACACGCTAAAAACACAAGACACGCTAAAAACACAAGACGCTAAAAACACAAGACGCTAAAAACACAAGACGCTAAAAACACAAGACACGCTAAAAACACAAGACACGCTAAAAACACAAGCAAGACACGCTAAAAACACAAGACACGCTAAAAACACAAGACACGCTAAAAACACAAGACGCTAAAAACACAAGACACGCTAAAAACACAAGACACGCTAAAAACACAAGACGCGCTAAAAACACAAGACGCGCTAAAAACACAAGACACTAAAAACACAAGACGCTAAAAACACAAGACACGCTAAAAACACAAGACACGCTAAAAACACAAAAGACGCTAAAAACACAAGACAAACTATAAACACAAGACACGCTAAAACACCAGACACGCTAAAAACACAAGACACGCTAAAAACACAAGACACGCTAAAAACACAAGACACGCTAAAAACACAAGACACGCTAAAAACACAAGACGCTAAAAACACAAGACGCTAAAAACACAAGACACGCTAAAAACACAAGACACACTAAAAACACAAGACACGCTAAAAACACAAGACACGCTAAAAACACAAGACACGCTAAAAACACAAGACACGCTAAAAACACAAGCAAGACACGCTAAAAACACAAGACACGCTAAAAACACAAGACACGCTAAAAACACAAGACACGCTAAAAACACAAGACACACTAAAAACACAAGCAAGACACGCTAAAAACACAAGACACGCTAAAAACACAAGACACGCTAAAAACACAAGACGCGCTAAAAACACAAGACGCGCTAAAAACACAAGACGCTAAAAACACAAGACGCTAAAAACACAAGACGCTAAAAACACAAGACACGCTAAAAACACAAGACACGCTAAAAACACAAGACACGCTAAAAACACAAGACACGCTAAAAACACAAGACACGCTAAAAACACAAGACACGCTAAAAACACAAGACGCGCTAAAAACACAAGACGCGCTAAAAACACAAGACGCTAAAAACACAAGACGCTAAAAACACAAGACACGCTAAAAACACAAGACACGCTAAAAACAAGACACGCTAAAAACACAAGACACTAAAAACACAAGACACGCTAAAAACACAAGACACGCTAAAAACACAAGACACGCTAAAAACACAAAAGACGCTAAAAACACAAGACAAACTATAAACACAAGACACGCTAAAAACACAAGACACGCTAAAAACACAAGACACGCTAAAAACACAAGACACGCTAAAAACACAAGACACGCTAAAAACACAAGACACGCTAAAAACACAAGACACGCTAAAAACACAAGACACGCTAAAAACACAACACACGCTAAAAACACAACACACGCTAAAAACACAAGACACGCTAAAAACACAAGAGACGCTAAAACACAAGACACGCTAAAAACACAAGACACTAAAAACACAAGAGACGCTAAAACACAAGACACGCTAAAAACACAAGACACTAAAAAGACAAGATGCTAAAAACACAAGACGCTAAAAACACAAGACACGCTAAAAACACAAGACACGCTAAAAACACAAGACACTAAAAACAAGACGCTAAAAACACAAGACGCTAAAACATGAGACACGCTAAAAACACAAGACACGCTAAAACACAAGACACGCTAAAAACACAAGACACGCTAAAAACACAACACACGCTAAAAACACAACACACGCTAAAACACAAGACAAACTATAAACACAAGCAAGACACGCTAAAAACACAAGACACGCTAAAAACACAAGACACACTAAAAACACAAGACGCTAAAAACACAAGACACGCTAAAAACAAGACACGCTAAAAACAAGACACGCTAAAAACACAAGACGCTAAAAACACAAGACACACTAAAAACACAAGACGCTAAAAACACAAGACACGCTAAAAACACAAGACACGCTAAAAACAAGACACGCTAAAAACACAAGACGCTAAAAACACAAGACGCTAAAAACACAAGACACGCTAAAAACACAAGACAGGCTAAAAACACAAGACACGCTAAAAACAAGACACGCTAAAAACACAACACACGCTAAAAACACAACACACGCTAAAACACAAGACAAACTATAAACACAAGCAAGACACGCTAAAAACACAAGACACGCTAAAAACACAAGACACTAAAAACACAAGACACGCTAAAAACACAAGACACTAAAAACACAAGACACTAAAAACACAAGACACGCTAAAAACACAAGACACGCTAAAAACACAAGACGCTAAAAACACAAGACGCTAAAAACACAAGACACACTAAAAACACAAGACACTAAAAACACAAGATGCTAAAAACACAAGACACACTAAAAACACAAGACACTAAAAACACAAGACGCTAAAAACACAAGACACACTAAAAACACAAGACGCTAAAAACACAAGACACGCTAAAAACACAAGACACGCTAAAAACAAGACACGCTAAAAACACAAGACGCTAAAAACACAAGACGCTAAAAACACAAGACACGCTAAAAACACAAGACGCTAAAAACACAAGACGCTAAAAACACAAGACACGCTAAAAACACAAGACAGGCTAAAAACACAAGACGCTAAAAACAAGACACGCTAAAAACACAACACACGCTAAAAACACAACACACGCTAAAACACAAGACAAACTATAAACACAAGCAAGACACGCTAAAAACACAAGACACGCTAAAAACACAAGACACACTAAAAACACAAGACACGCTAAAAACACAAGACACACTAAAAACACAAGACGCTAAAAACACAAGACACGCTAAAAACACAAGACACGCTAAAAACACAAGACGCTAAAAACACAAGACGCTAAAAACACAAGACACACTAAAAACACAAGACACTAAAAACACAAGACGCTAAAAACACAAGACACACTAAAAACACAAGACACTAAAAACACAAGACGCTAAAAACACAAGACACACTAAAAACACAAGACGCTAAAAACACAAGACACGCTAAAAACACAAGACACGCTAAAAACAAGACACGCTAAAAACACAAGACGCTAAAAACACAAGACGCTAAAAACACAAGACACGCTAAAAACACAAGACAGGCTAAAAACACAAGACACGCTAAAAACACAAGACGCTAAAAACACAAGACGCTAAAAACACAAGACACGCTAAAAACACAAAAGACGCTAAAAACACAAGACGCTAAAAACACAAGACACGCTAAAAACACAAAAGACGCTAAAAACACAAGACACGCTAAAAACACAAGACACGCTAAAAACACAAGACGCTAAAAACACAAGACGCTAAAAACACAAGACGCTAAAAACACAAAAGACGCTAAAAACACAAGACGCTAAAAACACAAGACACGCTAAAAACACAAGACGCTAAAAACACAAGACACGCTAAAAACACAAGACGCTAAAAACACAAGACACGCTAAAAACATAACTGTAAAAACACAACACAAACTAAAAACACAACAAACACTAAAAACATAAAAACTGTAAAAACACAAGACAAACAGTACAAACAGAACAGAACCTCTGTCATGGTGGAGTTCCAGATCTTGGTGACGACGGGTTCAGAACCAAAGTCCTTCTGCAGAGCTGGAGTGGCCCAGGCGCCCAGGATCCTCTCGGCCTGAGGAGGAACCACCGTGTGAGGAGGAACCATGTGAGGAGGAACCATGTGAGGAGGAACCATTGTGTGAGGAGGAACCACCGTGTGAGGAGGAACCATCGTGTGAGGAGGAACCATGTGAGGAGGAACCACCGTGTGAGGAGGAACCATGTGAGGAGGAACCATGTGAGGAGGAACCATCGTGTGAGGAGGAACCACCGTGTGAGGAGGAACCATGTGAGGAGGAACCACCGTGTGAGGAGGAACCACCGTGTGAGGAGGAACCATGTGAGGAGGAACCATCGTGTGAGGAGGAACCATGTGAGGAGGAACCATGTGAGGAGGAACCATGTGAGGAGGAACCATCGTGTGAGGAGGAACCACCGTGTGAGGAGGAACCATGTGAGGAGGAACCACCGTGTGAGGAGGAACCACCGTGTGAGGAGGAACCATGTGAGGAGGAACCATGTGAGGAGGAACCACCGTGTGAGGAGGAACCACCGTGTGAGGAGGAACCATGTGAGGAGGAACCACCGTGTGAGGAGGAACCACCATGTGAGGAGGAACCATGTGAGGAGGAACCACCGTGTGAGGAGGAACCACCGTGTGAGGAGGAACCATGTGAGGAGGAACCACCGTGTGAGGAGGAACCACCGTGTGAGGAGGAACCATGTGAGGAGGAACCATGTGAGGAGGAACCATCGTGTGAGGAGGAACCACCGTGTGAGGAGGAACCATGTGAGGAGGAACCACCGTGTGAGGAGGAACCACCGTGTGAGGAGGAACCATGTGAGGAGGAACCATGTGAGGAGGAACCACCGAGTGAGGAGGAAACACCTGAGGAGGAAGAACCATGTGAGGAGGAACCACCGTGTGAGGAGGAACCACCATGTGAGGAGGAACCATGTGAGGAGGAACCACCGTGTGAGGAGGAACCACCGTGTGAGGAGGAACCATGTGAGGAGGAACCATGTGAGGAGGAACCACCGTGTGAGGAGGAACCACCGTGTGAGGAGGAACCATGTGAGGAGGAAATGGTAAATGGTCACATTTATACAGCGCTTTTCTACCTTTTTTAAGGCACTCAAAGCGCTTTACATCAAGGAACCAGTCACCCATCCACTCACACATTCATACACCAGTGTACGCAGACACTGGGGGCAAGGTGGGTTAAGTGTCCTGCCCAAGGACACAACGGCATTATTCATCTGAAGGAGCTGAAATCGCACCACCAACCTGCGGGTCAGGGGATCTGACCACTCAACTACTCCATGTCTGGAGTGGGATTCGAACCGCCGACCTTCGGATCAGAAGGCGCCCACTCTACCTACTGTGCTACTGCCGCCCCAGGAACCACCGTGTGAGGAGGAACCATGTGAGGAGGAACCACAGTGTGAGGAGGAACCATGTGAGGAGGAACCACCGTGTGAGGAGGAACCATGTGAGGAGGAACCACCGTGTGAGGAGGAACCATGTGAGGAGGAACCACCGTGTGAGGAGGAACCATGTGAGGAGGAACCACCGTGTGAGGAGGAACCATGTGAGGAGGAACCACAGTGTGAGGAGGAACCATGTGAGGAGGAACCACCGTGTGAGGAGGAACCATGTGAGGAGGAACCACAGTGTGAGGAGGAACCATGTGAGGAGGAACCACCGTGTGAGGAGGAACCATGTGAGGAGGAACCACCGTGTGAGGAGGAACCATGTGAGGAGGAACCACCGTGTGAGGAGGAACCACCGTGTGAGGAGGAACCATGTGAGGAGGAACCACTGTGTGAGGAGGAACCATGTGAGGAGGAACCATGTGAGGAGGAACCACAGTGTGAGGAGGAACCATGTGAGGAGGAACCACCGTGTGAGGAGGAACCATGTGAGGAGGAACCACAGTGTGAGGAGGAACCATGTGAGGAGGAACCACCGTGTGAGGAGGAACCATGTGAGGAGGAACCACCGTGTGAGGAGGAACCATGTGAGGAGGAACCATGTGAGGAGGAACAACAGTTTAATCAAAAGTGAAAATAAGGTCAAAACTCACAAAAGAAGAATAAGCCAAAGCCACGACGGCAGCTGCCACTTCAGCGATGAAGATGATGAGGACCACGCAGAAGAACTGAGGAGCACAAGAAGAACTGAGGAGCACAAGAAGAACTGAGGAGCACAAGAAGAACTGAGGAGCACAAGAAGAACTGAGGAGCACAAGAAGAACTGAGGAGCACAAGAAGCACCAGAGCGCGGCATTAACACCACAGCATTCTGGTCTTTGAGTCGTGCTGCTGTCCTCCTGCTCCTCCTGCTCCTCCTGCTCCTCAGGTGCTGTTTCATGTTCTCACCAGCAGGAGGAGGCACTTGCTCTTGCAGTGGGCCCCGCAGACCCCCAGGAGCCCCAGGAGCAGCAGCACGGCCCCCACAGCGACGCAGAAGAAGCCCACGTTCACAAACTGAGCTCCGTGAGTCGAGAAGGGCCCCAGGAACCTCAGGAACCAGGAGCCGTCCACCGAGACCCACAGCCCCATCACCAGAAGAACCAGGCCCGCCATCTGTGGACCAGAACCAGAACCAGAACCAGAGTCAGAACCAGGACCAGGACCAGAACCAGAGCCAGAGCCAGGCCCGACAGCCGTGGACCAGAACCAGAACCAGAGTCAGAACCAGGACCAGAGTCAGGACCACCAGCTGTGGAGGATGAACACGACCCCTGAACATCTGACATGAAGGACGTGTCAGACACAGAGCCCTGAACAAACATCTGCAAATGTAAAGTGTGGAGTGGTTTTTCTGTGTCTTCTCTCCCTGAGTCCTCCTCGTGTCCTCGTGGTGTCTCTGGTCTCCTCCTGGTGTCTCTGGTCTCCTCCTGGTGTCTCTGGTCTCCTCCTGGTGTCTCTGGTCTCCTCCTGGTGTCTCTGGTCTCCTCCTGGTGTCTCTGGTCTCCTCCTGGTGTCTCTGGTCTCCTCCTGGTGTCTCTGGTCTCCTCCTGGTGTCTCTGGTCTCCTCCTGGTGTCTCTGGTCTCCTCCTGGTCTCCTGGTCTCCTCGTGGTGTCTCTGGTCTCCTCCTGGTGTCTCTGGTCTCCTCCTGGTGTCTCTGGTCTCCTCCTGGTGTCTCTGGTCTCCTCGTGGTGTCTCTGGTCTCCTCGTGGTGTCTCTGGTCTCCTCGTGGTGTCTCTGGTCTCCTCGTGGTGTCTCTGGTCTCCTCCTGGTCTCCTCGTGGTGTCTCTGGTCTCCTCGTGGTCTCCTCGTGGTGTCTCTGGTCTCCTCGTGGTGTCTCTGGTCTCCTCGTGGTCTCCTCGTGGTTTCTCTGGTCTCCTCCTGGTGTCTCTGGTCTCCTCCTGGTGTCTCTGGTCTCCTCCTGGTGTCTCTGGTCTCCTCCTGGTGTCTCTGGTCTCCTCCTGGTGTCTCTGGTCTCCTCCTGGTGTCTCTGGTCTCCTCCTGGTGTCTCTGGTCTCCTCGTGGAGTCTCTGGTCTCCTCCTGGTGTCTCTGGTCTCCTCGTGGAGTCTCTGGTCTCCTCGTGGTGTCTCTGGTCTCCTCGTGGTGTCTCTGGTCTCCTCGTGGTGTCTCTGGTCTCCTCCTGGTGTCTCTGGTCTCCTCGTGGTGTCTCTGGTCTCCTCGTGGTGTCTCTGGTCTCCTCCTGGTGTCTCTAGGCTCCTCGTGGTGTCCCTGAGTCCTCCTCATGTCCTCGTGGTGTCTCTGGTCTCCTCGTGGTCTCCTCGTGTCCTCCTGGTGTCTCTGGTCTCCTCGTGGTCTCCTCTTGGTCTCCTCGTGGTCTTGTGGTGTCTCTGGTCTCCTCGTGGTGTCTCTGGTCTCCTCGTGGTGTCTCTGGTCTCCTCGTGGTGTCTCTGGTCTCCTCCTGGTCTCCTCGTGGTGTCTCTGGTCTCCTCGTGGTGTCTCTGGTCTCCTCGTGGTGTCTCTGGTCTCCTCGTGGTGTCTCTGGTCTCCTCGTGGAGTCTCTGGTCTCCTCCTGGTGTCTCTGGTCTCCTCCTGGTGTCTCTGGTCTCCTCGTGGTGTCTCTGGTCTCCTCGTGGTGTCTCTGGTCTCCTCGTGGTGTCTCTGGTCTCCTCGTGGTGTCTCTGGTCTCCTCGTGGTGTCTCTGGTCTCCTCCTGGTGTCTCTGGTCTCCTCGTGGTGTCTCTGGTCTCCTCGTGGTGTCTCTGGTCTCCTCCTGGTCTCCTCGTGGTGTCTCTGGTCTCCTCGTGGTGTCTCTGGTCTCCTCGTGGTGTCTCTGGTCTCCTCGTGGTGTCTCTGGTCTCCTCCTGGTGTCTCTGGTCTCCTCGTGGTGTCTCTGGTCTCCTCCTGGTGTCTCTGGTCTCCTCCTGGTGTCTCTGGTCTCCTCTTGGTGTCTCTGGTCTCCTCTGGTGTCCTCTGGTCTCCTCGTGGTGTCTCTGGTCTCCTCGTGGAGTCTCTGGTCTCCTCGTGGTGTCTCTGGTCTCCTCCTGGTGTCTCTGGTCTCCTCGTGGTGTCTCTGGTCTCCTCCTGGTCTCCTCCTGGTGTCTCTGGTCTCCTCCTGGTGTCTCTGGTCTCCTCGTGGTGTCTCTGGTCTCCTCCTGGTCTCCTCCTGGTGTCTCTGGTCTCCTCCTGGTGTCTCTGGTCTCCTCCTGGTGTCTCTGGTCTCCTCGTGGTGTCTCTGGTCTGGTGTGTACAGTGTGTCTCTGTTTTTTTTGTTTTTTTCAGGTGATAAAACGATGTGATGAAGAGAAGGACAGAAGCCACAGACGATGAAGTCAAACCAGCTCCAGAGACTCGAGAAGAACGGAGCCATTTACACCAACATGAGCTCCAGGAGCTCCATCAGCTCCATCAGCTCCAGGAGCTCCAGGAGCTCCATCAGCTCCAGGAGATCCAGGAGCTCCAGGCTACGCTAACGTAGAAACAACTAAATAACACAGAACATTAGATAAAACACAAAGAATGGTTTGTTTCTTTTATGACCGGCTCGTGTCCATCTGTCGAAGGATAAAGTTAAATAAAACGTGTCTGAACAGAGCGAGAGCTTTGGTTTGTTCACTGTTTTAAGAAGTTCATCCAGATTTATCTCAAACATGTTATACCACAAACACCGACGGCAGAAGAAAACAGACGAAGAAGAAGAAAACCAACGTGAACTAAAAAAAAAACCCACAACATTTGAATTTATGAACCATTTAGTCCTGGTTCAGTCCTGGTTTAGTCCTGGTTTAGTCCTGGTCTAGTCCTGGTTTAGTCCTGGTTTAGTCCTGGTTCAGTCCTGGTTTAGTCCTGGTCTAGTCCTGGTCCAGTCCTGGTCCAGTCCTGGTCTAGTCCTGGTCTAGTCCTGGTCTAGTCCTGGTCCAGTCCTGGTCTAGTCCTGGTCCAGTCCTGGTCTCAGTCCTGGTCCAGTCCTGGTCTAGTCCTGGTCCAGTCTCTGGTCCAGTCTCTGGTCCAGTCCTGGTTCAGTCCTGGTCCAGTCCTGGTCTAGTCCTGGTCTAGTCCTGGTCTAGTCCTGGTCCAGTCCTGGTTCAGACCTGGTTCAGTCTCTGGTTCAGTCCTGGCTCAGTCCTGGTTCAGTCCTGGTTCAGTCCTGGTTCAGTCCTGGTTCAGTCCTGGTTCAGTCCTGGTTCAGTCTCTGGTTCAGCCCTGGTTCAGTCTCTGGTTCAGTCCTGGTCTAGTCTCTGGTCTAGTCTCTGGTCTCAGTCCTGGTCCAGTCTCTGGTCCAGTCCTGGTTCAGTCCTGGTCCAGTCTCTGGTCAGTCTCTGGTCCAGTCTCTGGTTCAGTCTCTGGTCAGTCTCTGGTCTAGTCTCTGGTCTCAGTCCTGGTCCAGTCTCTGGTCTAGTCCTGGTCAGTCTCTGGTCTAGTCCTGGTCCAGTCTCTGGTCTAGTCTCTGGTCAAGTCGCTGGACCAGTCTCTGGTCTAGTCTCTGGTCAGTCTCTGGTCCAGTCCTGGTCAGTCTCTGGTCAGTCCTGGTTCAGTCTCTGGTTCAGTCTCTGGTCTAGTCTCTGGTTCAGTCTCTGGTTCAGTCTCTGGTCCAGTCCTGGTTCAGTCTCTGGTCTAGTCTCTGGTCCAGTCTCTGGCCTAGTCCTGGTCCAGTCTCTGGTTCAGTCTCTGGTTCAGTCTCTGGTCCAGTCTCTGGTCTAGTCTCTGGTCCAGTCTCTGGTTCAGTCCTGGTTCAGTCTCTGGTTCAGTCTCTGGTCCAGTCCTGGTCTCAGTCTCTGGTTCAGTCTCTGGTCTCAGTCCTGGTCCCAGTTCTCTGGTTCAGTCTCTGGCTCAGTCTCTGGTCAGTCTCTGGTCAGTCTCTGGCTCAGTCTCTGGTCAGTTCTGGTCCAGTCCAGGTCTAGTCCTGGTCTAGTCCTGGTTCAGTCCTGGTTCAGTCTCTGGTCTAGTCTCTGGTTCAGTCTCTGGTCCAGTCCAGGTCAGACCTGGTCCAGTCCTGGTCTAGTCTCTGGTCCAGTCCTGGTTCAGTCCTGGTCTAGTCCTGGTTCAGTCCTGGTCCAGTCCTGGTCCAGTCCTGGCTCAGTCTCTGGTCCAGTCCTGGTCCAGTCCTGGTTCAGTCTCTGGTCTAGTCCTGGTCCAGTCCTGGTCCAGTCCTGGTCTAGTCCTGGTCCAGTCCTGGTCTAGTCCTGGTCCAGTCCTGGTTCAGTCCTGGTCTAGTCCTGGTTCAGTCCTGGTCTAGTCCTGGTCTAGTCCTGGTCTAGTCCTGGTCCAGTCCTGGTTCAGTCCTGGTCCAGTCCTGGTTCAGTCCTGGTCCAGTCCTGGTCCAGTCCTGGTCTAGTCCTGGTCTAGTCCTGGTCTAGTCCTGGTTCAGTCCTGGTCTAGTCCTGGTCTAGACCTGGTTCAGTCCAGGTCTAGTCCTGGTCTAGTCCTGGTCTAGTCCTGGTCCAGTCCTGGTCTAGTCCTGGTCTAGTCCTGGTTCAGTCCTGGTCTAGTCCTGGTCTAGACCTGGTTCAGTCCAGGTCTAGTCCTGGTCTAGTCCAGGTCTAGTCCTGGTCTAGTCCTGGTCTAGTCCTGCTTTAGTCCTGGTTCAGTCCTGGTTCAGTCCTGGTCCAGTCCTGGTCCAGTCCTGGTCTAGTCCTGGTCCAGTCCTGGTCCAGTCCTGGTCTAGTCCTGGTCTAGTCCTGGTCTAGTCCTGCTTTAGTCCTGGTTCAGTCCTGGTTCAGTCCTGGTCCAGTCCTGGTCCAGTCCTGGTCTAGTCCTGGTCCAGTCCTGGTCCAGTCCTGGTCTAGTCCTGGTCTAGTCCTGGTCAGTCTCTGCTTTTAGTCCTGGTTCAGTCCTGGTTCAGTCTCTGGTTCAGTCTCTGGTCCAGTCTCCGGTCCAGTCTCTGGTTCAGTCCTGGTCTCAGTCTCTGGTCTAGTCCTGCCCAGTCTCTGGTCCAGTCTCTGGTCTAGTCCTGGTCCAGTCCTGGTTCAGTCCTGGTCCCAGTCTCTGGTCTAGTCTCTGGTCTAGTCCTGGTTCAGTCCTGCCCAGTCCTGGTCCAGTCCTGGTTCAGTCCTGGTCTGGTTCAGTCCTGGCCCAGTCCTGGTCTAGTCTCTGGTTCAGTCCTGGTCCAGTCCTGGTCCAGTCCGTGGCCAGTCCTGGTCCAGTCCTGGTCCAGTCCTGGTCCAGTCCTGGTTCAGTCCTGGTCTAGTCCTGGTCCAGTCCTGGTCTAGTCCTGGTTCAGTCCTGGTCCAGTCCTGGTCCAGTCCTGGTCAGTCCTGGTGTAGTCCTGGCCCAGTCCTGGTTCAGTCCTGGTCCCAGTCCTGGTTCAGTCCTGGTCCAGTCCTGGTCCAGTCCCGGCTCAGTCCTGGCCCAGTCCTGGTCCAGTCCTGGTTCAGTCCTGGTTCAGTCCTGGTCTAGTCCTGGTATAGACCTGGTACAGTCCTGGTCTAGTCCTGGTCTAGTCCTGGTTCAGTCCTGGTCTAGTCCTGGTCTAGTCCAGGTTCAGTCCTGGTTCAGTCCTGGTTCAGTCCTGGTCAAGACCTGGTTCAGTCCAGGTTGAGTCCTGGTCCAGTCCAGGTCAGTCCTGGTCTAGTCCTGGTCTAGTCCTGCTTTAGTCCTGGTTCAGTCCTGGTTCAGTCCTGGTCCAGTCCTGGTCCAGTCCTGGTCTAGTCCTGGTCCAGTCCTGGTCCAGTCCTGGTCTAGTCCTGGTCTAGTCCTGGTCTAGTCCTGCTTTAGTCCTGGTTCAGTCCTGGTTCAGTCCTGGTCCAGTCCTGGTCCAGTCCTGGTCTAGTCCTGGTCCAGTCCTGGTCCAGTCCTGGTCCAGTCCTGGTCTAGTCTCTGGTCTAGTCCTGGTCTAGTCCTGCTTTAGTCCTGGTTCAGTCTCTGGTTCAGTCCTGGTCCAGTCCTGGGCCAGTCTGGTTCAGTCCTGGTCCAGTCCTGGTCCAGTCCTGGTCTAGTCCTGGTCTAGTCCTGGTCTAGTCCTGGTCTAGTCCTGCTTTAGTCCTGGTTCAGTCCTGGTTCAGTCCTGGTCCAGTCCTGGTCCAGTCCTGGTCCAGTCCTGGTCTAGTCCTGGTCCAGTCCTGGTCCAGTCCTGGTCTAGTCCTGGTCTAGTCCTGGTCTAGTCCTGCTTTAGTCCTGGTCTAGTCCTGGTCTAGTCCTGGTCTAGTCCTGGTTCAGTCCTGGTCTAGTCCTGGTCCAGTCCTGGTTCAGTCCTGGTCTAGTCCTGGTCTAGTCCTGGTCTAGTCCTGGTCCAGTCCTGGTCTAGTCCTGGTCTAGTCCTGGTCTAGTCCAGGTTGTACTCACACAGAGGAGGACGTTGAACACTGTGGCTGTGACTCTGATGAAGTGGTTCATGTTTAAACCTGAAACTCAAATAAAAACAGATCAAAGTCAAAGTGGACGAGCCGTGCGCCCTCTGCTGGACGGACACGTGCGCCCTCTGCTGGACGGACACGTGCGCCCTCTGCTGGACGGACACGTGCGCCCTCTGCTGGACGGACACGTGCGCCCTCTGCTGGACGGACACGTGCGCCCTCTGCTGGACGGATGATAACTGCAGAGTTTTTAGTTTGAGTTTAGTTTCCTCAAAGTCTGGACCAAAACCAGATCAACCCAAGTCACTTCAACAAAAGCACAAGAGCTTCATATGTGTCATAGAACAGGTCCAGGTCCTGGTCCTGGTCCAGGTCCAGTGTGGTCTAGGTCTTAGTCCAGGTCCAGGTCCTGGTCCAGGTCCAGTGTGGACCAGGTCTTAGTCCAGGTCCAGGTCCTGTGTGGTCCAGGTCCTGGTCCAGGTCCAGTGTGGTCCAGTGTGGTCCAGGTCTTAGTCCAGGTCCAGGTCCAGTGTGGACCAGGTCTTAGTCCAGGTCCAGGTCCTGTGTGGTCCAGGTCCTAGTCCAGGTCCAGGTCCAGTGTGGTCCAGGTCTTAGTCCAGGTCCAGTGTGGTCCAGGTCCAGGTCCAGGTCCAGTGTGGTCCAGGTCCAGGTCCAGGTCCAGTGTGGTCCAGGTCCAGGTCCAGGTCCAGGTCTTAGTCCAGGTCCAGGTCTCACCTCACAGTCGCTCAGGTCTGATGTTTGAGGATGAAGTGAATCTAAAGCAGAGTCTGAGCAGGAGAGGCCAGGGGGCGGGGCCTGTGAGGGAGGGGCGGGGCCTGTGAGGGAGAGGAGGGGCCTGTGAGGGAGAGGAGGGGCCTGTGAGGGAGGGGCGGGGCCTGTGAGGGAGGGCGGGGCCTGTGAGGGAGGGGCTGGGGCTGTGAGGGAGGGGCGGGGTCAGGTTTAGTCTCACTTTGGAGCAGAGTTACATCAACTATTCATATATAATATACTATTAATACATATATTATGTACATTATATAAACGTTAATACTTTAACCCTTTATGTTACACATAATTAGGCTCGAGCTCCAGAGGCCTGTTAGTGTCAGCCGTGTGACTCCTCCTCTAGGGGGCGTTTGCCCAAACGAGCTGAAATTTGGTGAAAATGAAGTTGAGGAGTGTGGCATCAAAAGTTATCTAAATCGTTCACCTAAGCTTTACGGTCTCTGTGCGGAGAAGCCGCAAAATTTGGCCAGAATTTCTGAAATTTTCAAATTTTTAATTTTGCTCTCATTTGCACATATAAAGTCTGAATGTGGCGCGTTAGCGCCCCCTACAGATTAAAGCAAACTTTTATATGGGGAGCAAAAAAATTATTTTTTATTTAGAATTTTTTGAAATTTTGCACAAAATTCCACTTTGGCCTCCTGATCAGACCCAGGTCATGTTTTGTACCAATGACCAAAACATCCTGTTATTCTTGTGGGGAAATCGAAAAAGGTTTCAAATATGATCAGTAGGAGGCGCTGTAGCGCCACGGATTTGGCAGCAGGTATTTTATGAGGGACATTGGGGCGTGTAAGCCCCTCCTCCTCTTGCGTTGGGGGCGGCGTGGGCCGATCATTGCCGCTTGCAGCTTTAATATTATTAAACATAACAGTGTAATATTTACTCCATTAAAGCCTCGAGCCTCTGTCTCTGAGGTTCATGTTCTTTGTGTTTGTTCTTCTGCAGGAGGTGCAGGGGGCACCTGTCGACAGGGGCACCTGTCGACGTGACGACAGGGAGCTGCAGGACAGGGCCGTGACCCCAGTGTCGACCACAAGGTGGCACCCTGTACCCTGTTTGTAAAAGGCCTAGGACTGTAGTGTGAGTGGCGCCTCCTGCAGGAGGCCCCCGACCCAGAGCTGAGGCTCCTCCTGCAGGAGGTTTGAGTTCAGGACAGGTCTGGGCTGCAGGGGGCGCTGTCGTTTCAATAAAAGTGTTTTTTTTACTGTGACAGGTGCATGACAGGTGCATGACAGGTGCATGACAGGTGCATGACAGGTGCAGGTCTAAAAACTAAAAACAAAAGTCACGAAAAATAAAGAAATAAAACACTTTTATTAAGATTCAACTCATTCAGACGCTTCGATGTAAAACTGTCTACTTTAAAAGTCAAAGACGAAAATGTTCAAGACCCAGAACCAGAACCAGAACCAGGACCAGACCAGGACCAGACCAGGACCAGAACCAGGACCAGAACCAGGACCAGAACCAGGACCAGAACCAGGACCAGGACCAGAACCAGGACCAGAACCAGGACCAGGACCAGGACCAGGACCAGGACCAGAACCAGAACCAGGACCAGACCAGGCCCAGACCAGGCCCAGACCAGGCTCGGGCCAGGCCCAGGACCAGACCGCTCCTGGTTTAGTCCCAGTTTGGCGTTTGATCTTCACCTCGATTTAAAGTCCTTCAAACAAATCAAGGTTTGGTCCCTTCAAGTCTCAGTCCTGGTCCTGGTCCCGGTCCTGGTCTCGTCCCCGGTCTCGGTCCTGGTCTCGGTCCTGGTCTCGTTCCCGGTCCTGGTCCCTTTCCCGCCTCAGTCGGCCCGGAGCGCGTACAGCACGTCGTCCTGGCTCACGTTCAGTCGCACTCGCAGCAGGAGGTCGGTCCTGGTCTCGTTCCTGGTCCTGGTCCTGGTCTTGGTGCCGGTCCTGGTCCTGGTCTCGTCCCCCGTCCCGTCCCCCGTCCCGTCCCCGGTCCCGTCCCGGTCCCGTCCCGCCTCAGTCGGCCCGGAGCGCGTACAGCACGTCGTCCTGGCTCACGTTCAGTCGCACTCGCAGCAGGAGGTCGGTCTTGTTCCTGGTCCCGGTCCTGGTCTCGGTCCTGGTCTCGGTCCTGGTCCTGGTCCTGGTCCCGGTCCCGTCCCGGTCCCGTCCCCGGCCCCCGTCCCGCCTCAGTCGGCCCGGAGCGCGTACAGCACGTCGTCCTGGCTCACGTTCAGTCGCACTCGCAGCAGGAGGTCTGAGCGGCTGGGCTCCAGGAGGAGGCGCAGGGCCCCGAGGCGCAGACACACGGAGAGGCCCTCGGACACAGACACAGGGACCAGCCCCTCCACACGGCACAGCGCCACCTGCTGGACGTACACCTGCACACACAGTCAGATGCCCTCCCTCAGCACTGAGCTTTAACCAGACACACAGCGCCCTCTGCTGGACAAACCTGCTGGAACGAGGCCTCCTCCAAACCCAGACGTCTGAACTCTGCAACCACCGCCCTGAGGAGGAGCTGCTCCTGCACCGAGGCACTCCTGGAGAGGAGGAGGAGGAGGTGAGGAGGAGGAGAGGAGGGGGGGAGGAGGGGGGGAGGAGGGGGAGGAGACGAGGAGGAGGAGAGGAGGAGGGGGGGAGGAGGAGGACGTGAGGAGGGGAGGAGGGGGGGAGGAGGACAGGAGGAGGAGGAGAGAAGGAGGAAGAGGGGAGGAGGACAGGAGGAGGAGGAGGAGGAGAGGAGGACGTGAGGAGAACGAGAGAAGAACAGGAGGAGGAGGAGGACGTGAGGAGGAGAGGACAGGAGGAGGGGAGGAGGACAGGAGGAGAATGAGAGGAGGAGAGGAGGAGGAGAGGAGGAGGAGGACGTGAGGAGGGGAGGAGAACGAGAGGAGGAGGAGAGGAGGAGAGGAGGAGGGGAGGAGGAGGAGGACGTGAGGAGGGGAGGAGGAGGGGAGGAGGAGGAGAGGAGGGGAGGAGGAGGAGGAGAGGAGGGGAGGAGGAGAGGAGGAGGAGGGGAGGAGGAGAGGAGGAGGAGGGGAGGAGGAGAGAGGAGGGGAGAGGAGGGGGAGGAGGGAGGAGGAGGAGGAGAGAGGAGGAGGGGGGAGGAGGAGGGGAGGAGAGGAGGAGAACGAGAGGAGGAGAGGAGGGGGGGAGGAGGAGGAGGGGAGGAGGAGGAGAGGAGGAGGAGGACGTGAGGAGGGGAAGAGGAGGGGAGGAGGAGGAGGAGGGGAGGAGGACGTGAGGAGGAGCTGCTCCTGCACCGAGGCACTCCTGGAGACAAGGAGGAGGAGGTGAGGAGGAGGAGAGAGGAGGGGGAGGAGGGGAGGAGGAGGAGGGAGGAGGAGGAGGGAGGAGGGAGAGGAGGAGGGGGGAGGAGGAGGACGTGAGGAGGGGAGGAGGAGGGGAGGAGGACAGGAGGAGGAGGAGGAGAGAAGGAGGAAGAGGGGAGGAGGACAGGAGGAGGAGGAGGAGGAGAGGAGGACGTGAGGAGAACGAGAGAAGAACAGGAGGAGGAGGAGGACGTGAGGAGGAGAGGACAGGAGGAGGGGAGGAGGACAGGAGGAGAATGAGAGGAGGAGAGGAGGAGGAGAGGAGGAGGAGGACGTGAGGAGGGGAGGAGAACGAGAGGAGGAGAGGAGGGGAGGGGTGGAGGGGAGGAGGAGGAGGAGGAGGAGGAGGGGAGGAGGAGGAGGAAGGGAGGAGGAGGAGGAGGAGGAGGGAGGAGGAGAGGAGAGAGAGAGGAGAGGAGGAGGAGGAGGAGAGGAGAGGAGGAGAGGAGGAGGAGGGAGGAGGAGAGGAGGAGGAGGGAGGAGGAGAGGAGGGGGAGAGGAGGAGAGGAGGCGAGGAGGAGGAGAGGAGGGGGGGAGGAGGAGAGGAGGGGGGGGGAGGAGGGGAGGAGGAGGGGAGGAGGAGGACAGGAGGAGGAGGAGGAGAGGAGGACGTGAGGAGGGGAGGAGAACGTGAGGAGGAGAGGACAGGAGGAGGGAAGGAGGAGGGGAGGAGGAGGAGAGGAGGACAGGAGGAGGAGGAGGAGGAGAGGAGGACGTGAGGAGGGGAGGAGAACGAGAGAAGAACAGGAGGAGGAGGAGGACGTGAGGAGGGGAGGAGAACGTGAGGAGGAGAGGACAGGAGGAGAGGAGGAGGAGAGGACTCACCTGATGGCAGAGACATACGCCGAGGAGAACATCTCGCCCAGCGCCTCCATCACATGACCGATCTCCACCAACCGCCCGCTGGCCCCGCCCCCGCTGGCCCCGCCCCCGCTGTGCTCACAGATCTCTGTGGCTCGACGACAAATGTCCAAACAGCGCCGCGCGTCTCCAGAGAGCGCCGCCACCTACAGGACAGTCACAGCATTACACCAACCCCCTCAGGCAGAAGAAGAGCACTCACCACAGGCAGGTGTGCAATACACTGTGCAATACACTGTGCAACACACTGTGCAACACAGGCAGAGTGTGCAATACACTGTGCAATACACTGTGCAACACAGGCAGACTGTGCAACACACTGTGCAACACAGGCAGAGTGTGCAATACACTGTGCAACACACTGTGCAACACAGGCAGAGTGTGCAATACACTGTGCAACACACTGTGCAACACACTGTGCAACACAGGCAGAGTGTGCAATACACTGTGCAACACACTGTGCAACACAGGCAGACTGTGCAACACACTGTGCAACACACTGTGCAATACACTGTGCAACACAGGCAGACTGTGCAATACACTGTGCAATACACTGTGCAATACACTGTGCAACACAGGCAGACTGTGCAATACACTGTGCAATACACTGTGCAACACAGGCAGACTGTGCAACACAGGCAGACTGTGCAATACACTGTGCAATACACTGTGCAATACACTGTGCAACACAGGCATACTGTGCCTTACAGCTGCTCTCACAAAAAACTGTTTAAATGTTGCTCTCCCTCCGTGTTGCTGCTCCTGAGCCAGAGCAGTAACACCGTCAGGACCGCACCTTCCTACAGTCAGGACCGTCAGGACCGCACCTTCCTACAGGAGCGTCAGGACCGTACCTGCCTACAGTCAGGACCGTACCTTCCTGGTGTCAGGACCGTACCTTCCTGGTGTCAGGACCGTACCTTCCTACAGGAGCGTCAGGACCGTACCTTCCTACAGGAGCGTCAGGACCGTACCTTCCGGGACACCAGCTGCAGGGCGTCCTCCTCGAAGGCTCTGATCCGGTCGAGTCTGGAGCTGATGATCTGCTGCAGCTGTTTGAAGGTGTAAGGCTGGAAGGACATCCGGGTCAGACCCTGAGGAGACACGGATCGTAACCAGACTACAGGGGGATCATAACCAGACTACAGGGGTAGGACATCCGGGTCAGACCCTGAGGAGACAGGGATCGTAACCAGACTACAGGGGGATCGTAACCAGACTACAGGGGGATCATAACCAGACTACAGGGGTAGGACATCCGGGTCAGACCCTGAGGAGACACGGATCGTAACCAGACTACAGGGGGATCGTAACCAGACTACAGGGGTAGGACATCCGGGTCAGACCCTGAGGAGACACGGATCGTAACCAGACTACAGGGGGATCGTAACCAGACTACAGGGGTAGGACATCCGGGTCAGACCCTGAGGAGACAGGGATCGTAACCAGACTACAGAGGGATCGTAACCAGACCACAGGGGGATCGTAACCAGACTACAGAGGGATCGTAACCAGACTACAGAGGATCCTAACCAGACTACAGGGTCCACAGGGGGATCATAACCAGCCTACAGGTCTACAGAGGATCATAACCAGACTACAGGGTCCACAGGGGGATCATAACCAGACTACAGCCCCTCAGGTGTGTGTTGGTACTGACCAGTCGGGAGGCGACCCGGTTGATCATGACCCGCTCCGGCAGGTCCATGGTGTTGGCGATGGTCAGGACCACGAGGCGAGCCTGACGCCGCGTCGGCCAATCAAAGAGGTTATACAGGACGCTCTGTTTACGGGTCCAGAGGAGGTCCAGCTGGAACAGAACCAGACCGGGTCAGGACCGGGGGTCAGGGACAAGGAACAGAACCAGACCGGGTCAGGACCGGGGTCAGGACCGGGACAAGGACCGGGGTCAGGACTGGGACCAGGACAAGGAACAGAACCAGACCGGGTCAGGACCGGGGTCAGGACCGGGGTCAGGACCAGGACTGGGGGTCAGGACCAGGACCGGGGTCAGGACCGGGGTCAGGACCGGGGTCAGGACCAGGACAAGGAACAGTACCAGACCGGGTCAGGACCGGGACCAGGACCGGGGTCAGGACTGGGACCAGGACAAGGAACAGAACCAGACCGGGTCAGGACCGGGACAAGGACCGGGACAAGGACCGGGGTCAGGACTGGGACAGGGACAAGGAACAGAACCAGACCGGGTCAGGACCGGGACCAGGACCGGGACCAGGACCGGGGTCAGGACCGGGGTCAGAACCAGGACAGGGACAAGGAACAGAACCAGGACCGGGTCAGGACTGGGGTCAGGGACCAGGACCGGGGTCAGGACTGGGACCAGGACAAGGAACAGAACCAGACCGGGTCAGGACCGGGACAAGGACCGGGACAAGGACCGGGACAAGGACCGGGGTCAGGACTGGGACAGGGACAAGGAACAGAACCAGACCGGGTCAGGACCGGGGTCAGGACCGGGGTCAGGACCTGGACTGGGGGTCAGGACCAGGACTGGGGGTCAGGACCAGGACTCGGGGTCAGGACCAGGACTGGGGGTCAGGACCAGGACTGGGGGTCAGGACCAGGACCGGGGTCAGGACCGGGACCGGGGTCAGGACCAGGACCGGGGTCGGGACCAGGACCGGGGTCGGGGTCAGGACCGGGGTCAGGACCGGGGTCAGGACCGGGACCGGGGTCAGATGGACCGGGGTCAGATGGACCGGGGTCAGATGGACCGGGGTCAGGACCGGGACCAGGATCAGAACCAGGACCAGGACCAGATTCCTGTGGAGTTTGTTGTAAATAAAACGACACTGAGGAGTCGGACCATGTGACCTGTTCACACTTTGACCAGATTCAGATCAGATTTAGTTCCACAGATGAAAGTGGCTTGAACACTCAGGCCCCTCCCCCCGCCTCAGGCCCCCGCCTCAGGCTCCCCGCCTCCTCAAGTCCTCCCCCGCCTCAGGCCCTCCCCCGCCTCAGGCCCCTCAGGCCCCTCCCCCCGCCTCAGGCTCCCCCCCCCCGCCTCAGGCTCCTCCCCCCGCCTCAGGCCCCTCCCCCCGCCTCAGGCCCCTCCCCCCGCCTCAGGCTCCTCCCCCCGCCTCAGGCTCCTCTCAGGCTCCTCCCCCCGCCTCAGGCCCCTCCCCCCGCCTCAGGCTCCTCCCCCAACACTCTCCATCCTAAACACACACTCCATGAGTTTAAAGCACTTTTCACCCGAGCGCTAAAGCTAACACCATTAGCAGGCTAACAGTGCACTTCCTGCTTCTCGTCCAATCAAAGGCTCAGTTTAAATCAGGTGCCGCTCTTTAAGTTTGCGCTGATTGGACTCATTAGTGTCATGATCACCTCATCCACCAATAGGACGGTGGTCTCCTTCCTGGGGGCGGGGCTACTGAACCTCTTCTCCAATAAAGACGCAGCGTGGTCCGGGGTGGCCCTCTGACCTGTGAGCTTCTGTAAACAACAAACAACAAGTGTAAACAAACAATGTAAACAAACAAGTGTAAACAAACAATGTAAACAAACAAGTGTAAACAACAAACAATAAACAACAAACAACAAACAAGTGTAAACAAACAAGTGTAAACAAACAAGTGTAAACAAACAAGTGTAAACAACAAACAACAAACAAGTGTAAACAAACAAGTGTAAACAAACTGAGTTTTTGTAAACAAAAAAACCTGGGAAAGTCTAAGGCCCGGTCTCACCTGGAGGATCTGGTCTACGCCCGGTCTCACCTGGAGGATCTGGTCTACGCCCGGTCTCACCTGGAGGACCTGGACGTAGACCCGGTCTACGCCCGGTCTCACCTGGAGGATCTGGACGTAGGCCCGGTCTCACCTGGAGGATCTGGTCTACGCCCGGTCTCACCTGGAGGATCTGGACGTAGGCCCGGTCTCACCTGGAGGATCTGGACGTAGGCCTGGTCTACGCCCGGTCTCACCTGGAGGATCTGGACGTAGGCCTGGTCTACGCCCGGTCTCACCTGGAGGATCTGGACGTAGGCCTGGTCTACGCCCGGTCTCACCTGGAGGATCTGGACGTAGGCCCGGTCTCACCTGGAGGATCTGGACGTAGGCCCGGTCTCACCTGGAGGATCTGGACGTAGGCCTGGTCTACGCCCGGTCTCACCTGGAGGATCTGGACGTAGGCCTGGTCTCACCTGGAGGATCTGGACGTAGGCCCGGTCTACGCCCGGTCTCACCTGGAGGATCTGGACGTAGGCCTGGTCTACGCCCGGTCTCACCTGGAGGATCTGGACGTAGGCCTGGTCTCACCTGGAGGATCTGGACGTAGGCCCGGTCTCACCTGGAGGATCTGGACGTAGGCCCGGTCTACGCCCGGTCTCACCTGGAGGATCTGGACGTAGGCCCGGTCTACGCCCGGTCTCACCTGGAGGATCTGGACGTAGGCCTGGTGAGGGTCGGTCATTTTCATGCCGTTGATTTCGATGAAAGTAAAAGTTGGGATTTCTCCGTTTTCTGCCGAGCTCTGGAGACATCGCAGAACTTCATGAACCGTCGCCGTTTTCCCCGTCCCAGGTACTCCAGAGATGTACATGCACCTGTCAGAGAGAGACCCTGTCAGCACCTGTCAGAGAGCACCTGTCAGAGAGAGCAGTGAGGGCAGAGTGTGTGCCCTGAGCCTGAACCCAGACTTTCATCATCTCAACGCACCATGTGACCCGCCTGGACCCACGGCCCACTGGATCTGTACATAAAGCCCTGGACGTCCAGAGCTGCTGCGTCCCAAACACAAAGTGACCAAACAGGAAGTGCCCCTGAGTCTGTCCTGGCTCCGCCCTCTTCCTGTGACTCTGGAGCCTTCACTCTGTGACTGTTTGGGTCAAACTCACATCTGGAACTAAAATGTCTGACACATGATCCTGGTGTTGTTTTTCATAAATCAAGTTATTACAATAATAACTGACCAATCAAGTGCTTCCTTTTCCAGGGGCCGGTTTCGCTCGTGTTAGCAACAGGTTTGATTGACAGCTAGCGCCGCACGTTGCCGCCGTCTCCTCCCACCGAGGGGCGGAGACCGTTAACAACCTCCTCCTGATTGGTCCGTGTGGCCACGATACGCACTCGGATTTAAATATGGAGTCTGGCTCCACTTTAGCCGCTATAACTGCTAGCTCCACTTTAGCCGCTATAACTGCTAGCTCCACTTTAGCCGCTATAACTGCTAGCTCCACTTTAGCCGCTATCACTGCTAGCTCCACTTTAGCCGCTATCACTGCTAGCTCCACTTTAGCCGCTATCACTGCTAGCTCCACTTTAGCCGCTATAACTGCTAGCTCCACTTTAGCCGCCATAACTGCTAGCTCCACTTTAGCCGCCATAACTGCTAGCTCCACTTTAGCCGCCATAACTGCTAGCTCCACTTTAGCCGCCATAACTGCTAGCTCCACTTTAGCCGCCATAACTGCTAGCTCCACTTTAGCCGCCATAACTGCTAGCTCCACTTTAGCCGCCATAACTGCTAGCTCCACTTTAGCCGCCATAACTGCTAGCTCCACTTTAGCCGCCATAACTGCTAGCTCCACTTTAGCCGCCATAACTGCTAGCTCCACTTTAGCCGCCATAACTGCTAGCTCCACTTTAGCCGCCATAACTGCTAGCTCCACTTTAGCCGCCATAACTGCTAGCTCCACTTTAGCCGCCATAACTGCTAGCTCCACTTTAGCCGCCATAACTGCTAGCTCCACTTTAGCCGCCATAACTGCTAGCTCCACTTTAGCCGCCATAACTGCTAGCTCCACTTTAGCCGCCATAACTGCTAGCTCCACTTTAGCCGCTATAACTGCTAGCTCATAGCTTCATTTGGCTGGAGCCAAACGCTGTGGGTGACGTCACACTCCGTACGTCCAGTGACTTTTGGTTGATTTATGGTTCTTACCCTCCACACACAGCAGGAGGTGGTGGGTTCTTACCCTCCACACACAGCAGGAGGTGGTGGGTTCTCACCCTCCACACACAGCAGGAGGTGGTGGGTTCTCACCCTCCACACACAGCAGGAGGTGGTGGGTTCTCACCCTCCACACACAGCAGGAGGTGGTGGGTTCTCACCCTCCACACACAGCAGGAGGTGGTGGGTTCTTACCCCGCACACACAGCAGGAGGTGGCGGGTTCTTACCCTCCACACACAGCAGGAGGTGGTGGGTTCTTACCCTCCACACACAGCAGGAGGTGGTGGGTTCTTACCCCGCACACACAGCAGGAGGTGGTGGGTTCTTACCCTCCACACACAGCAGGAGGTGGTGGGTTCTCACCCTCCACACACAGCAGGAGGTGGTGGGTTCTTACCCTCCACACGGAGCAGGAGGTGGTGGGTTCTTACCCTTCACACGGAGCAGGAGGTGGTGGGTTCTTACCCCGCACACACAGCAGGAGGTGGTGGGTTCTTACCCTCCGGTGCCGTCGATGATCTTGCTCTCCACAAAGCTGTAGATGTCCTGATACTCCTGCTCTCGACAGGGCAGTGACTCTGGGACGGCCGACACGTGGAGCCTGTGCAAACGGAGCGTGAGACGGTCCTGTCGGTCCTGACGGTCCTATTGGTCCTGACGGTCCCGTCGGTCCTGACGGTCCTGTCGGTCTCAGTCCGTGTTTCGTCTTTACCTGGCGCGCGCCTCCTCCAGGGCGTTCCTCGGTCTCTGGGCCGGCTCACACCTGGACGGGATGCTGGGCGTGGCGTTACGTGGAGTTTTGGGCGTGCTGGGGGTCACCTGAGGTCACAGGGTCAAAGGGCACAGGGTCAAAGGGCACAGGGTCAAAGGGCACAGGGTCAAAGGGCACAGGGTCACAGGGTCAAAGGGCACAGGGTCACAGGGTCAAAGGGCACAGGGTCAAAGGGCACAGGGTCAAAGGGCACAGGGTCAAAGGGTCAAAGGGCACAGGGTCAAAGGGCACAGGGTCAAAGGGCACAGGGTCAAAGGGCACAGGGTCAGTGAGAGACTGAAGACGTCTTTAATTCGATTTTGACACAAAGACAAACTCCACGACATAAAATAAAAGTAAATAACAATTCTATGTTTAGCCTCAGTGTCTGGGACAGGAAGTCAGTCCTCCTCACACTCCCTGCTCCTCCTCCTCACACTCCCTGCTCCTCCTCCTCACACACTCTGCTCCTCCTCCTGCTCCTCAGAGTCCCTCCTGCTCCTCCTCACACTCCCTGCTCCTCCTCCTGCTCCTCCTCACACTCCCTGCTCCTCCTCCTGTCTCCACGACTCCTCACCTTTCGGGGCGTCTTGCGAGGCGTCCTGGCAGAGGCTTTGGCAGCAGATCGAGGAGTGGCGGTGCTTCCTCTGCGTCTCCTCTTCACCTCCTCTTCACCTGCGTCGCTCTGCACCTCCTCCTCTTCATCGCTGCTGCTGCTCTGCTCCTGCTTTGGTGGAACAAACTCCTCCTCAGAGTCAGAGTCCAGCGCCACACGACCGCTCAGCATCGACCTGAAACAAGAACCAGGACTGAACCGGGTCTGAACCAGGTCTAAACCTGGTCTGGACCAGGTCTAAACCAGGTCTGGACCACACACTCACAGTTGTTTCTTGATGCGTGATGACACCAGTTGTACAGACTTCCTCTTGGAGCTTCGAGGAGTGAGCGGCATCATGGGAGAGTTCTCATGATCCACCTCCGCTCTGAAACACACACACGTCAAAGAGCCGCTCCGCCCTCTGCCCCGCCCTCTGCCCCGCCCTCTGCCCCGCCCCCTCTGCTCCGCCCTCTGCCCCGCCCTCTGCTCCGCCCCCTCCGCTCCGCCCCCTGCTCCGCCCCCTGCTCCGCCCTCTGCCCCGCCCTCTGCCCCGCCCTGCCCCCTGCCCCGCCCCCTGCCCCGCCCCCTGCCCCGCCCCCTGCTCTTCTGTTCACAGTGAAGCTCTGCTGGAGAAGCCCGTGTTCAGAGGCTCGACTCTAGGTCTGGGCGATACGGCAAAAAATGATTTTCACGATTTTCTTGGGGCCAGATCATGATTTCGATTTGATCACGATTAATGTTCATTTTGTATTTGTCTATTGCCTTTAATAGAGCTGCAATATTTAGGAAAAATATCTAATTGTGATTTTTCTGACCAGTGCAATTCATGTTTTACTTGTTCAAAATCACATTTTAAACACATTTTTGGTGCTTTTAGTCATGTTTTTGTCGTTCAGTTGTGTTTGTCCTATTTCAACACGTTTTTTAGTCACGTCTTTGTCGTTTTTAGTCACATTTTGGTGTATTGAGTTGCGTTTTTGTCGCATTTGAACACATTTTTATCACTTTTTTTCTTTTGTCGCTTGTTTCAGAACATGTTTGTACATGTTTGACATTTTGTTGTTTGCAGAAGATTAGCTCAGTGCATCCATTAACATTTTGTGTGGATTTCGTTGAATTGTGCAGCCCTGGTATAAGAGGTTAGTAAAGTCATCAGCTCAGAGGCTAAACATCAGGAGAAAAAGTGTGTTTGAACAGACGGCTGCATTAAAGACACAAACAGTCAATCACCATTTCACAAAAACAGCAGATTGTCTCAGGACCAGCTCACGATTCCATTTTTATCACCGTATCACCCAGACCTACTCGACTCTGTCAAATGTGATGTTTGATGTGAGTGACTCACAGCACGGCCAGCGCAGGCTCCTTCAGAGTCTTCGCTTCTCGTTTTCTGGACGGAGTCGTCGCTCTGTCAGAGAAAACAGTGAGCCAGATGCCCTCCCAGCCTTACGATTCATGTCAAGTTATTATTCTTTACTGAACACAGACTTTTTAACCAAACAAAGGCTTCTGGGTCGAGAACACGGGGCTCGTACACATTTCAAATATAAATTCAAGCACTTTTCAAGCACCTTCAAGGTTTTCTCCAGCCCCTTCTGCTTCCTTGTGTTTTAGGGCATTTTCTGCATAATTAATCAGCTTGAAACTCATGAATATGCATAAAACCAGGAGCGCGCTCATGGCTCGTCCATGGATGAGGAAAGTGCTGCCCCCTTCAGGTCGTTCAGGTCCAGACGCAGAGATCGTCTGAGAAAACGTGACATGAAGCCGTCGTCTTTAAGGGTTTAAGGTTTCAGAAAATTATATTTAGTGTTTCTAATGCCGCATTTTGACATTTTTCCCGCTGTATCGTGTCTAGACGTCTGGTTTGTAACCGTTCCACCGAGCAGCAGAACGAGGAACAGAATTAACTCCTTTATAACAATTCAAAATGCTCATTTAAATGAAAGTGAAACCCCCCACACTTTGCTCTGAACCTGAAGGTCAAACGACACGTCTGATTGGCTGATACAGCGGCTCTGAATGACCTGGACTGCCATAATTATTTGCTCTTATCTTCATGTTCAGAGTTATTCTGACTCAAAGGACACTTCACTACAGTCACTTTGTTAAACTTTAATCCTGTTCTAACAACGTTCTTCATCACAAACACTGGAGCTACATTTAGCTTCATTCACGCCGTTTTGAGGAATGTTTTGTATTAATCCTCTCCCTCCGAGCATCAAACACACGTCCTGCTGAACTCCTTTGATCCGGGACGTATCTGTCGTTTGTCTGAGAATCCTCTGCCGTGTTAAGTCCTTTAATCGTTGTTAAGCTCAGTATTTCTGCCTCTAAACATGAAAATCCACACGACGTCCTTTCAGCGCTAACTTCACCAGATCACATAAAGCACTGGCGCCATCTGCTGGATGCACTCAGTCATTTCATGATGATGACACAGGACGGAGAATGAAGGAGACTTTTTTTATGTGAAAAATGCAGAATATTTTTTCTTTCACACCTGTGGGGCTTGGATTTAATGCTTTTTAATGGATTTGAAGGCCTTAGTTTAAAGGGCCTATGACGGGTTTAAAGGGCCTATGACAGGTTTAAAGGGCGTATGACGGGTTTCTATGATTTTCTAATTTTGACTTTATTTAGTGCATTAATACTTGTTGTAAACAGAAATTATAGTTTTACACCAATCAGGTCACTGTTTGTGGAAAAAAGTTGAAAAACCTGTTGAAAAATACAGGAAGTAAACAAACTGATGACATCACACTGTGAGACAAAGGTTATAGATCATTTACACAAAATAAACTACTTTCTTGACCCTTTAAACAGTAATTCAACAAAATAAAGGTGTTCACGTGTGTTTTTATTTGTCAAATAAAAAATAATGTGACATTAGATGAGTTTTGGCCCAGTGTACAGTGTGGTTGCTATGGTAATTTCCTAGTGTGATGTCATCATTTACAACCAGGAAGTAAAATTAAAAAGCTAAAAATTGTGAAAACTGTAAAATTTGTAAAGAATTTGAGCTCATTTTGAAATATGTTTATCTGAACTACATTTTGGTTAAAGGAGTGTCCGACCTGTCAGGGGCCCTTTAACCTGTCATGGGCCCTTTAAGACAAAATTCAGTTCATGACTTAATGCTTTTTAATGATCCAAAAATTCAAGCATTTTCAAGAATTTCAAGCACCTGTAGGAGCCCCGAGAACATTTATGTACCGTGTGTAATCCTGACGAGTCGTGCATCAAACAGACTCTAAAACACAAATATAAATGTTCTCTGTGGAAGCCTCCAGTCCCAGATTATTGTTTTGTTCAAATTCAGTTTAAAAAGTGTCAGTTGCAGCTGAACTACAGACTCCATCTCCCAGAATGCCGTGCAGTACTCACTTCTGCCCTCGGGAGGCGCTGGCTCTTCTCGGTGTGTTTTTGCTCGGAGTCACCAACGTCTGAGGCAACTGGGCCTCCACCGAGTCCCCCGGGTCTGGACTGTGCCCCGAGACCCGCCTAGACCAGGACCAGAGAGACCGGGTTAGACCAGGACCAGGACCAGGACCAGGACCAGAGAGGGACCAGAGAGAGACCAGAGAGAGACCAGAGAGAGACCAGGACCAGGACCAGAGAGAGACCAGAGAGAGACCAGGACCAGGACCAGAGAGAGACCAGAGAGAGAGACCAGAGAGAGACCAGGACCAGAGAGACCGGGGTTAGACCAGGACCAGAGAGAGACCGGGGTTAGACCAGGACCAGAGAGAGACCAGAGAGAGACCAGGACCAGGACCAGAGAGAGACCAGGACCAGAGAGAGACCAGGACCAGGACCAGAGAGAGACCGGGGTTAGACCAGGACCAGGACCAGGACCAGAGAGGGACCAGAGAGAGACCAGAGAGAGACCAGGACCAGAGAGAGACCAGGACCAGAGAGAGACCAGGACCAGGACCAGAGAGAGACCAGGACCAGGACCAGGACCAGAGAGAGACCAGGACCAGGACCAGGACCAGAGAGAGACCAGAGAGAGACCAGGACCAGAGAGAGACCAGGACCAGAGAGAGAGACCAGGACCAGGACCAGAGAGAGACCGGGTTGGACCAGGACCAGGACCAGAGAGACCGGGTTAGACCAGGACCAGAGAGAGACCAGGACCAGGACCAGAGAGACCGAAGTTAGACCAGGACCAGGACCAGGACCAGAGAGAGACCGAGGTTAGACCAGGACCAGGACCAGAGAGACCGGGGTTAGACCAGGACCAGGACCAGGACCAGAGAGAGACCAGGACCAGAGAGAGACCGGGTTAGACCAGGACCAGGACCAGAGAGAGACCGAGGTTAGACCAGGACCAGGACCAGGACCAGAGAGAGACCAGGACCAGAGAGAGACCAGAGAGAGACCAGGACCAGGACCAGAGAGAGACCGGGGTTAGACCAGGACCAGGACCAGAGAGACCGGGGTTAGACCAGGACCAGGACCAGGACCAGAGAGAGACCAGAGAGAGACCAGAGAGAGACCAGCAGAGAGACCAGGACCAGAGAGAGACCGGGGTTAGACCAGGACCAGGACCAGGACCAGGACCAGAGAGACCAGGTTAGACCAGGACCAGGACCAGAGAGAGACCGGGGTTAGACCAGGACCAGGACCAGAGAGAGACCGGGGTTAGACCAGGACCAGGACCAGAGAGAGACCAGGACCAGAGAGACCAGGGTTAGAGCAGGACCAGGACCAGAGAGAGACCAAGACCAGGTCCAGAGAGAGACCAGGACCAGAGTTAATTAAAAGTAAGTTTATGAACAGAACTACAAGAAGCAGCACATGACGCCGGTGTCAGAGGCTCCTCACTGGCTCCTGTGGAGTTTAGAGTCACATTTAAGCTCCTCCCCCTGAACTATAAAGCCATAAATGATATGGTCCCATCGACTCAAAGCTGTGACAGTAGAGTCCCATCAAACAGAGCCTGGACTCTGATGTGGACTATTGTTGGTCCTAGAGTCTGTAAGAGCTCAGCAGGAGGCGGAGCTCCAGGAGGCGGAGCTCCAGGAGGCGGAGCTCCTGTTCATGTTAAAGAGGCACAGGCTCCTCCCCCTCTGTCCTCTGCTGCCCCCTGCTGTGCTGGAGGAGTCTGAGCTCACACTGGACTCTTCTTCTTCTACTTTCACCAACAACATTTAAGGTTTGAGTTCAACTGTGGTCTGTTCATTGCTGTTCACATGTTTTTTCTCTTCCTGACTGTTTCAGACTCTGGCCCACGGCTGACACACAGGGGGCGCTCTGGGACAGAAGGGGGCGCTCTGGGACACACAGGGGGCGCTCTGGGACAGAAGGGGGCGCTCTGGGACAGAAGAGCTCTGGGACAGAAGGCGCTCTGGGACAGACAGGGGCGCTGGGACACACAGGGGCGCTCTGGGACACACAGGGGCGCTCTGGGACAGAAGGGGGCTCTGGGACACACGGGGGGCGCTCTGGGACAGAAGGGGGCGCCTGGGACAGACAGGGGCGCTCTGGGACAGACAGGTGCGCTCTGGGACAGACAGGGGGCTCAGGGACAGACAGAGGGCTCTGTGACAGACACGGGGCTCTCGGACAGAAGGCGCTCTGGGACACACAGGGGGCGCTCTGGGACACACAGGGGGCTCTGGGACACACAGGGGGCTCTGGGACACAAGGGGGCGCTCTGGGACAGAAGGGGGCGCTCTGGGACAGAAGGGGGCGCTCTGGGACACACAGGGGGCGCTCTGGGACACACAGGGGGCGCTCTGGGACACACAGGGGGCGCTCTGGGACACTTATCCATTGAAACATTGTTTAATCTGTGTTCGACCTGTGGCCCGTGGAGACTGTGGTTGTGATTTTGCGCCACAAAAAGAGTGAGAGCGAAAGATCTGACCTTTTGGGATTTGACCAAGAACGTTGGTGAAATAATAATAACATTTGTGAAATGAGTGAAATCTAGGCCAAAATGATCAGAGATGAAGGAGTCAGGAGCAGATGATGTGGTGCTTTACCTGAAGGAGGGCGAGTCGTCCAGAGGCAAAGACAAGCGTTTGATCCTCACAGACGTCTGCTTCAGCGACACCACGCCCCACTCCTCCTCCTCCTCCTCCTCCTCCTCCTCCTCCTCCTCCTCCTCGTCCTCCGGAGCAGCTCGACGGCGAGGAGTGAGCGAGGGGCGGCGAGGAGTGAGCGAGGGGCGGCGAGGAGTGAGCGAGGCCCGAGGAGGAGCCTGGCTCTGAAGGTCCTCGGCCAGGAGCTGGTCCAGGTCTGAGTCCAGGCTGGAGTCGTCTGGGGCTGAGACACAGAGTCACAGCTTCAGATCCAGAGGCTCAAACACTTTAAAGGAAACATATTCTGTGTTTTTCTCCTTTAAACCTGCTCGAGGGACTTAAATCTGCATCTCATGTTTAAAAAGTGTCTTCATTCTGTGCCGTGTGTGATCAGACACTATGAAATGACAGAGCGCATCCAGCAGATGGCGCCAGTGCTGTATACAATCTAGTGAAGTTAGCGCTGAAAAGACGTCCTTGTGTGGATTTGCTGCAGCAGTGATCGAGTTTAGAGGCAGAAATGATCAGAATGAGTTTAACGATGCTTTAAAGCAGTGTTTCCCAACCAGGGGTATGGGGACCCCAAGGGGTACATGAGGAATTACCAGGGGGTACTTGGAATGGTTTCAGGTTGTAAATTACATGTACTTTTATCTGAATAAAAAAATGTCAGTAGTTGTAAATTTAGCATCTTTTGGAGTATCTTGGATCATAACTATAATTAAAACAAAAAATATATTAGTAGTAATTGAATATATTCGACTAGTAAACCCATTTATTTGCCCGAAACGCAAGTTAAGGGGTACTCTTGAGTGTAAAACAAAGTTTAGGGGGTGCTCGAGACAAAAAAGGTTGAGAACCACTGCTTTAAAGGACTAAAAACAGCAGAGGATTCTCAGATAAATGACGTATGAGTCTGAAAATAGGTCCCGGACAGAAGACGTTCAGTCGGAAGTGTGTTTGACGCTCGGAGGGAGAGGATTTTCTAATAAACGTTCATCAAAACAGAGTGAACGAAGCTAAATGTAGCTCCCGTGTGTTTGTGATGAAGAACATTGAACAGGATTAAAGAGAAACCGTCAGAATATGTTTCCTCTAAAATCAAACTTGACTTCATTTATGATTTATTTTGATAAAACTTGACTCCTCGCTCGTTTGAATCCTGTTTGTTACTTTCTGCAGACACGGCTCACATTTAAACATTTACATCGTTCATTAAAGCTTTTCTTCAGATGAACTGGACTCACTGAACAGCTGCAGCTTCTTCCGCACTCCTGGCGTTCTCGCCGCCAAGCTCCGCCTCTTCGCGCTCAGACACTTGGACGCAGACATCTTATTGGCCGAGTGCAGAGACTCCGCCTCCTGCGTGCGGCGTTTGCTGGCGCTCAGACCCGACGACGCCTTCTTCATCACGTTTGGATCCGGAGTCGGCAAACAGCGGGAGGCGGGACGGGGCGGGGCCGCCGGAGGAGAGCGCGGGGAGGAGCCGGGGGAGGAGCAGGGGGAGCGGAGGGCGGAGCCGGGGGGAGTCCGCGCGGGAGAAGGAGGCAGGGAAGCGGCTCGGGGAGAGGGAGACCGCGGCACCTCCTCAGAAAACACTCTGAAGCTGCGAGAGTTCCACGAGAGCTTCACGAAGAACGTGTCCGAGTCTGAGGCCGACGGGAACGGAGCCGACGCCCCCAACTGGACCACCTGGAGGACAGAGGGCGGGGTCAGAGGTTAGAGGGCGGGGTCAGAGGTCAGAGGGCGGGGTCAGAGGTCAGAGGGCGGGGTCACAGGTCAGAGGGCGGGGTCACAGGTCAGGGCGGAGTCAGAGGTTAGAGGGCGGGGTCAGAGGTCAGAGTCAGAGCGGGGCGGGGTCAGACAGGTCAGAGGTCAGAGGCGGGTCAGAGGTCAGAGGTCAGAGGGCGGGGTGACAGGTCTGAGGGCGGGGTCACAGGCCAGGGCGGGGTCAGAGGGCGGGGTCACAGGTCAGGGCGGAGTCAGAGGTCAGGGCGGAGTCACAGGTCAGAGGGCGGGGTCAGCGGTCAGAGAGCAGGGTCAGAGGTCAGGGCGGAGTCACAGGTCAGGGCGGAGTCACAGGTCAGAGTGCGGGGTCACCGGTCAGAGGGCGGGGTCACCGGTCAGAGTCAGAGGTCAGGGCGGAGTCAGAGGGCGGGGTCAAGAGGGGTCACAGTAAAAGCCTCACCTGCGCGGGCCCTTTCACAGTAAAAGCCTCACCTGCGCCGGCCTCAGGATGGGGCCCTTTCACAGTAAAAGCCTCACCTGCGCCGGCCTCAGGATGGGGCTCTTTCACAGTAAAAGCCTCACCTGCGCGGGCCTCAGGATGGGGCCCTTTCACAGTAAAAGCCTCACCTGCGCGGGCTCTTGCACAGTAAAAGCCTCACCTGCGCCAGCCTCAGGATGTGGCTCTTTCACAGTAAAAGCCTCACCTGCGCGGGCCCTTTCACAGTAAAAGCCTCACCTGCGCCGGCCTCAGGATGGGGCTCTTTCACAGTAAAAGCCTCACCTGCGCCGGCCTCAGGATGTGGCTCTTTCACAGTAAAAGCCTCACCTGCGCCGGCCTCAGGATGTGGCTCTTTCACAGTAAAAGCCTCACCTGCGCCGGCCTCAGGATGGGGCCCCTTCACAGTAAAAGCCTCACCTGCGCGGGCCTCAGGATGGGGCCCTTTCACAGTAAAAGCCTCACCTGCGCCGGCCTCAGGATGTGGCTCTTTCACAGTAAAAGCCTCACCTGCGCCGGCCTCAGGATGGGGCCCTTTCACAGTAAAAGCCTCACCTGCGCGGGCCCTTTCACAGTAAAAGCCTCACATGCGCGGGCCAATTCACAGTAAAAGCCTCACCTGCGCGGGCCCTTTCACAGTAAAAGCCTCACCTGCGCGGGCCCTTTCACAGTAAAAGGCTCACCTGCGCGGGCCTCAGGATGTGGCTCTTTCACAGTAAAAGCCTCACCTGCGCGGGCCTCAGGATGTGGCCATTTCACAGTAAAAGCCTCACCTGCGCGGGCCTCAGGATGTGGCCCTTTCACAGTAAAAGCCTCACCTGCGCGGGCCCTTTCACAGTAAAAGCCTCACCTGTGCGGGCCTCAGGATTGGGCCCCTTCACAGTAAAAGCCTCACCTGCGCGGGCCTCAGGATGTGGCCCCTTCACAGTAAAAGCCTCACCTGCGCGGGCCTCAGGATGTGGCCCCTTCACAGTAAAAGCCTCACCTGCGCGGGCCTCAGGATGGGGCCCCTTCACAGTAAAAGCCTCACCTGCGCGGGCCCTTTCACAGTAAAAGCCTCACCTGCGCCGGCCTCAGGATGTGGCCCCTTCACAGTAAAAGCCTCACCTGCGCAGGCCTCAGGATGGGGCACATTCACAGTAAAAGCCTCACCTGCGCGGGCCCATTCACAGTAAAAGCCTCACCTGCGCGGGCCTCAGGATGTGGCCCCTTCACAGTAAAAGCCTCACCTGCGCCGGCCTCAGGATGTGGCCCCTTCACAGTAAAAGCCTCACCTGCGCCGGCCTCAGGATGGGGCCCCTTCACAGTAAAAGCCTCACCTGCGCGGGCCTCAGGATGTGGCTCTTTCACAGTAAAAGCCTCACCTGCGCCGGCCTCAGGATGGGGCCCCTTCACAGTAAAAGCCTCACCTGCGCCGGCCTCAGGATGTGGCTCTTTCACAGTAAAAGCCTCACCTGCGCCGGCCTCAGGATGTGGCCCCTTCACAGTAAAAGCCTCACCTGCGCGGGCTCTTTCACAGTAAAAGCCTCACCTGCGCGGGCCCCTTCACAGTAAAAGCCTCACCTGCGCGGGCCTCAGGATGTGGCCCCTTCACAGTAAAAGCCTCACCTGCGCCGGCCTCAGGATGTGGCCCCTTCACAGTAAAAGCCTCACCTGCGCGGGCCTCAGGACGTGGCTCTTTCACAGTAAAAGCCTCACCTGCGCGGGCCCTTTCACAGTAAAAGCCTCACCTGCGCGGGCTCTTTCACAGTAAAAGCCTCACCTGCGCCGGCCTCAGGATGTGGCCCCTTCACAGAAAAAGCCTCACCTGCGCGGGCCCTTTCACAGTAAAAGCCTCACCTGCGCCGGCCTCAGGATGTGGCCCCTTCACAGTAAAAGCCTCACCTGCGCCGGCCTCAGGATGGACTCGGCGTCGACCTCGGGGTCACAGTGGGGGCCCTCGTAGTAGAACACCTCGTTGGGGTGCGGCTCTCGTCCCAGGAGCCTCAGTTTGTTCGGGGGAATCTCGGACACACGAACGAACCACTGCACCACGGCCTTCTTCTCCGCCGCGCCGTCTGCACCAAACACACGTCACACTTTACCCAGAAGCCTCTGGGGTTCATGTTTGCTTCATGTCTGTCCGTCCCGTCTGAGTCGTCTGTTTGTGAGTGACGGGTGTAAAGTGTAAACACGAGTCTGACCTCAAAACCACCTGAACCCATTTCTGTCTTTAGTTTAGATTTAGTCGTGACTCGGGCAGCGACGATAAACAATAATATCATTTATCGTGATAAAAAGGGAAGACATAATCGTTTGTGCTACGTTTAGTTTAAAGCGCCTCACTCCTGTCACTAAAATACAAGTAAGATTAATATATTCCAACTTTTGCTAAGAATAATTATACATTTTATAATTTGTAGCTGTTTTTTTAGTTTTGTAAAATCACTTCCTGGTTGTAAATGATGACATCACTGTGACCATACTATTCGTCCTGAAGTGCCATTGAAGCATGCGCAGAACGAAATAAAGTATAAAATATTTGTTTACGGTGGTGTTCTTTTTATATTCTGTAAAGTTCCAATCTTTGTATTTATTCTATTCAAGGAAATACTGTTTTTATATTTATTTATCACTTTTGAAGTGTTAAACCTCAGGTGTGTAGTGACGCATTCAAGGAAATGGAAAGATATAAGAATATAAGAAATTATTTGGATTGTTCAGATTTGTTTAGATACTTTAAATAAAAATGTATTAAGATCAGGACCATGTTCTGCTCTGTTTATGTGAATCAGATTTATATAACGAGCTGTGATGAAGAGCATCTGAGCATCGAGGACGTCAGAGTCAGAGGGAGATTTACATTTGAAATCACCTCTGAGTTTGTTTGGCAAAATGGATCAGGACGTGGTGTATCAAGAACTTTTTGCTTTTTTAATGGAAAAGAATGTTCAAAAGATTCAACAACACACTAGACGGACCACAAACAAGAACTGATCTGGTTTATTGTTCATATCATTTAAAGATGGAAGGCCTTTAAACCATCAGATTATTAGGACGAGTGGATCCAAAATAATGATGAGCTTCAACAAAGTGAGTATCCCTTAGAATTACAGAGGCCCCTCCCCTCCATCATCAGAATATAGAGTTATCTGGTATTAAACGTTGCACTGACTCGAGCTCATTGCATCCACACATTGTGTGTAGAATGCTCCATGTCATCCTGAAGTGCAGCTCTTCATTACAGGTCGTTATATAAATCTTATTCCATATAAACAGAGCAGAACATGGTCCTGATCTTAATACATTTTTCTAATATTTTTCCTTAAAGTATCTAAACAAATCTGAACAATCCAAATAATTTCTTATATTCCTATATCTTTCCATTTCCTTGAATGTGTCACTACACACCTGAGGTTTAACACTTCAAAAGTGATAAATAAATATAAAAACAGTATTTCCTTGAATAGAATAAATACAAAGATTGGAACTTTACAGAATATAAAAAGAACACCACCGTAAACAAATATTTATACTTTATTTCGTACTGCGCATGCTGTAATTGGACTTCAGGACGAATCGTATTTCCGGGACGAATAGTATGGTGACAAACACACAAGGAAATTACCATAGCAACCACCTGTAAACTGGGCCAAAACTCATCTAACGTCGTAGATTTTTAACATTTTTACAAATAAAAATAGATGTGAACACCTTTTTATTGAATTAACCACTTGATTGGTGTGAAACTATCATTTTAATTTATAACAAGTATAATGCATCAAACAAAGACGAAATTAGAAAATCATGAAAACCTGTCATAGGCCCTTTAACAGTTTTTCTTCTTGTTATTTTGGCATTTTGTTTAAGTCTTTTTATTTATTTTTCTGAACTGTGCCACGTTTCCGTTTGTTCCGTGCGTTCTTTGGGCTTGTTTTAGACGAGCCTCGCCTTCTTTTGTTTATTTTTTGTTTCGTCTTTAGTCGTTCATCTTTTTCATGTATTTTGGTTGCCTTTTCTCACCCTTCGTTGCCTTCTCTTGCCCTACGTTGCCTTTTCTTGCCCTTCGTTGCCTTTTCTTGCCCTTCGTTGCCTTTTCTTGCCCTACTTTTGTGGCAGTTTCTTTGCTCGACTTTCCTTCCTGACGTGACGTTTCATGTTTGACGTTTTGTTCTTTCCGTCCCAGACACAAGAGTCGGAGGCACTGACCGTCTCCGAGCAGCTTCAGGACTTTGGCCACGTACGGATGGTCCTCGTCGTCGCCTTCGATCAGAATGTGCTGCCCCAACGAGACGTGCGTGACCCTCGGGAGGCCGTCGACCCGGATGGACAAACCTCTGGAGAAAGAGACGAGAACGTTAAAACAGAAGGACGAAGGTCTGGAGAAGAACACGAGAAAACAGAAGGACGAAGGTCTGGAGAAGAACACGAGGACGATAAAACAGAAGGACGAAGGTCTGGAGAAGAACACGATAAAACAGAAGGACGAAGGTCTGGAGAAGAACACGAGGACGATAAAACAGAAGGACGAAGGTCTGGAGAAGAACACGATAAAACAGAAGGACGAAGGTCTGGAGAAGAACACGATAAAACAGAAGGACAAAGGTCTGGAGAAGAACACGATAAAACAGAAGGACAAAGGTCTGGAGAAGAACACGAGGACGATAAAACAGAAGGACGAAGGTCTGGAGAAGAACACGAGAAAACAGAAGGACAAAGGTCTGGAGAAGAACACGAGGACGATAAAACAGAAGGACAAAGGTCTGGAGAAGAACACGATAAAACAGAAGGACAAAGGTCTGGAGAAGAACACGAGGACGATAAAACAGAAGGACAAAGGACAAAGGTCTGGAGAAGAACACGATAAAACAGAAGGACAAACAGGACAGAAGGTCCATTATCTGGAGCCAACACGACTGAAAGGTTTGATCTGCACGTTAGATTCATTAGTTGTCAGTTTGTTGTCATTTTAAATCTTCATTTCTTTTCCTGTAAAACATTTTGAATCAAGAACCAGGACAGAATCACTCCAGACTTGGAGTGTCGTACTTTTAAAAGAATTTTGCTTTTGAGAAATTCAAATCGATGTAAAAACTAGAGACAAGCTTCCAACCTCAGTCGCCTCTAAACGGGAATATTCCAGAGTGGAATATTCTTAAAACAAGACGCTTCAGCCCCTGACACCGGGTTTAAAGATGTTGAAGGCTCTGTTCTGCTGCACACGGCTTCTCTTTATTGTATTTATTTATTTATTTAACAGGACCACGTACAGTGACATTATGCTCGAGGGCAAAGATGATTGCACCAGATTATAGCTGTGCAGCTCATTTCCATCTTCAGTCCTGGGTCAGGGACGGGGGGAGGACGACGTGCTTTATTTACAACAGTTTTCATACAGACTCTGACACTCGATCGTTCACTTCATCGTCATCAACATTATCTGAAGTTCATCACAGACACCAGCACCTTAGAGTTAAGATGACAGTATTAGAATTACAATTTACACCCAGTGAAGCTAATACACTTTTAAATAAGTTTATAAAAGGAGCTAAGACAAGACTCTTCTATACTAATGACATATTTGGAATAATAGTCTGTGAGTTTGTGCTCAGTGCATCTCTGGTCCTCCATAAACCACTTCTTCACCTCTGGAGAAGGTACAGAGGTCACTTTGAGCTCAGTGGGAGCTTATTCCACTGTTTGGTCCCTGGTATGAGAAGGACGACTGGGCGAGGCTTGTTTTACACTGGGGACACTGCACTGTCCTCTGGAGGTCTGGAGGAGGTTCTGGAGGAGGTTCTGGTGGAGGTTCTGGTGGAGGTTCTGGAGGAGGTTCTGGTGGAGGTTCTGGAGGAGGTTCTGGAGGAGGTTCTGGTGGAGGTTCTGGAGGAGGTTCTGGAGGAGGTTCTGGAGGAGGTTCTGGAGGAGGTTCTGGTGGAGGTTCTGGTGGAGGTTCTGGTGGAGGTTCTGGAGGAGGTTCTGGAGGAGGTTCTGGAGGAGGTTCTGGTGGAGGTTCTGGTGGAGGTTCTGGTGGTCACAGCTGAATGAACTCTTTAATCCTGTTCTAACGATGTTCTTCATCACAATCACACGGGAGCTACATTTAGCTTCGTTCACTCTGTTCTGATAAATGTTTATTAGAAAATCCTCCCTCCGAGCGTCAAACACACTTCCTGTTGAACTCCTTCTGTTCGGGCCACATTTTCAGACTCATACGTCATTTATCTGAGAATCTTCTGCTGTTTTTAGTCCTTTAAAGCATCGTTAAACTCGTTCTGATCATTTCTGCCTCTAAACTCGATCACTGCTGCAGCAAAGGACATCTTTTCAGCGCTAACTTCTCTAGATTGTATACAGCACTGGCGCCATCTGCTGGATGCGCTCTGTCATTTCATAGTGACTGATAACACAGAATGAAGGACAAAGCTTGTTTTTAAACATGAGATGCAGATTTAATGCACTAAGGGCAGGTTTAAAGGGTCATAACAATATGAAAAATGCAGAATATGTTTCCATTGAATCGATAATTGTGATCATTCAGGTCACATATTAATGTTAGAGCTCAATAATCATCATAAATAATAATAACAGTGACACCAGAGCAGTTACAACCACGTGACAGAGCGACGTTTGCTCCTGATGCCCTGGACGGAAGCTGAAAAGGACACACCAAAAGCGCTGAGGAAACACTTGCCCGTATTCGTGAGTCTTGAGTTTGCGGTCGAATCCCACCGGTTTCCCGCGCCATTCGAACACTCTGCGCAGTCTGAGCCGCGTGCTGTACTTCATCCTCCAAACCCGACCAAACTCCGCCAAACACCGGCCAAACACTGTCCTAAAACTGTCCTAAAACTGTCCTAAACTGTCCTAAAACTGTCTGAAGAGCGGAGCGGAGCGGGAGCAGCGCGGGCCTCGGCGCAGACACGGAGGACCGCGGGGGGGACTCGGTTCCGGAGGTTTAACCACAGAAGAGGAGCTTTAAACGGCAGCGCGCAGAGACAACACCGCCATGTCAAAAGAGCTTTCCCGCGGAACGAGCGGCACTTCCGGTAACCAGTGAGCCAATCACAGCGCAGGGAAACAGTCATGTGTCTGCTCTTCCAAAATAAACGAAAATAAATGTTTATCTATTCAGACCATGTTAACAATAAATAATAAATAACAAATCAAATACAGAAAATGTTGGTAAAGGTTTGACACTGAAGCCTGTGGAATGTTAAAGGTCATTTTAATTTATTATTAGCGATCATTATTGTCAATTGTCAATAACAGTAAACATTCAAGACTGAGCTTTTCCAAAGTAACATTAGGAGAAAAAGAAATGCAAACAGAAAAGAAGTATTTTTTATTTTATTTTCACAATATAAAGAGACACGTAATATGTAACATTCCTACTAAACATTTTGAAAATATATGTTATATATATATATAATTGTAACATACAGTCCTATGTTTGCCTTTACGACAGTTACGATTTGGTTTACGTTACAGTTGACTGATGTTTTGTTTTGAGAGAGTTACGGCTGCAACCAGGTCATGTCTCCTGTCGGATCTTTTAATATATATTAATACACGTCAAACCGCTCGGTTACATAATATTTTAGTTATAATTAATAGTAATTCATATTATTATTAATTTATTATTAATTAGTAACAATTATATTAAAATAAAAATAAATGATTTTTTTTCTCTAATCCTGCATTTCCGTTTCCGGCGGAAGTACGCAGCAGCGCACACAGGCTGCTGGTTTCATGCTAAAGCTAAGAGCTAAATTCACATAATTGAACCTTTTTCTTCGCGTCTAAAATGGCGAACAGAACCGTGAAGGACGCGAACAGCATCCACGGCACAAACCCGCAGTACCTGGTGGAGAAGATCATCCGGACGCGCATTTACGAGTCCAAATACTGGAAAGAGGAATGCTTCGGCTTGACGGGTAACCTGCGCCTTAGCATCGCGGCTAACAGCGGCTAACAGCGGCTAACAGGCTCATTCAGAGGAATAAATGCCCCGCTTTCACATTTAGGGTCAAAGTATTCTCCAGATTTGTGGCTTAAAAAAAACAACAGTCAGATCTGCTTTTAGTCCTGTTTCCATTCATTTGGTTGATGTTGTTGCTGTGTCTTTGGGCAAGACACTTGTCTGAATGTAGACTTTGTAGAGATCTAAATCAGGCTAATGAGATGCACGTTTAAGTCCATATTTTATGTCAAAAACCGCTTTAGTCCATATTTCAGGTTCTCACGTTTGTCTAATTCTGACTCTTTAGTGGGAGGGCATCTGTGGTAAATATTCATCATAGTTTTACTTCCATGAAATTACAGTTTGTGAAGAAAGTTTGAAAAATAAATGTTTAAAATTCTAGGAAGTAACACAGAGTTCTAAACTGGAATCCCTCTGTGATGTCATCAAAAAGCGCCGTTCGGTTGTAACTCTTCAACAGACGCTCGACAAAATAAAAGCTTTATCGTGTATTATTATTGGTCAAACCATAACCGATGTGTCATTTATGTCGGTACTGGCCCTTGTTTACGATCTGGTTGCTATGGTAACAGCTGTAGAATTACCCGTACAATGTCCATCCAGGAAGTGACGTCATAAACTCTGCTCCAACTGTCAAAGTGGGACAAACAGGACAAATGTGTCATTTTGTGTCATTTTGTGTCATTTTGTGTGGTTTTGTGTCATTTTGTGTCGTTTTGTGTCGTTTTGTGTCGTTTTGTGTCATTTTGTGTCATTTTGTGTCATTTTGTGTCGTTTTGTGTCGTTTTGTGTCGTTTTGTGTCGTTTTGTGTGGTTTTGTGTCATTTTGTGTCGTTTTGTGTCATTTTGTGTCATTTTGTGTGGTTTTGTGTCGTTTTGTGTCGTTTTGTGTCATTTTGTGTGGTTTTGTGTCGTGTAGCGGAGCTGGTGGTGGACAAGGCCATGGAGCTGAAGTTTGTGGGCGGAGTCTTCGGGGGAAACATCAAACCGACGCCGTTTCTGTGTTTGACGCTGAAGATGCTCCAGATCCAACCAGAGAAGGACATCATCGTGGAGTTCATCAAGAACGAGGACTTCAAGTGAGACCCGGGTCTGGGCTTCAGTCCCTCACCCTCCTCCCCCCTCTCACCCCACGCCACCCCTCCCTCATCCCTCTCTCGCCCCCCTCTCCCCTCTCTCTCTCCCCTCCCTCCCCCCTCTCTCTCCCCCCTCTCACCTCTCTCTCTCCCCTCCCTCCCCCCTCTCTCCTCTCCTCCCCCCCTCTCTCTCACCTCTCACCTCTCTCTCCCCCCTCCCTCCTCCCTCTCTCTCACCTCTCTCTATCCCTCCCTCCCTCTCTCCTCTCCTCCCCCTCTCTCTCCCCCTCCCTCCTCTCTCTCACCTCTCACCTCTCCCCTCCCTCCCCCTCTCTCTCTCTCCTCTCCCCTCTCTCTTCTTCTCCTCCCTCCCCCTCTCTTCACCTCTTCTCTTCTCCCCTCCCTCCCCCTCCTCTTTCTTCTCCCCCTCTCTCTCCTCCTTCTCTCCTCTCTCTCTCACCTCTCCCCTCCCTCCCTCCCCCCTCTCTCTCACCCCCCTCTCACCTCTCTCTCCCCTCCCTCCCCCCTCTCTTTCCCTCCCTCTCACCTCCCTCTCTCGCCCCCCTCTCACCTCTCTCTCTCCTCTCTCTCTCCCCTCCCTCCCCCCTCTCTCCTCTCCTTCCCCCCTCTCTCTCTCCTCTCTGTCTCACCTCTCCTCTCTCTCTCTCCCTCCCCCCTCTCACCTCTCTCTCTCGCCTCTCTCTCACCTCTCTCACCTCTCTCTCCCCCCTCCCTCCCCCCTCTCCCCCTCTGTTCCAGGTACGTGCGTCTCCTCGGGGCCATGTACATGCGTCTGACTGGAACAGCCGTCGACTGTTACAAATATCTGGAGCCGCTTTACAACGACTATCGAAAAGTCAAGACACAGAACCGGAACGGAGGTGAGGAGGGGGAGGAGGGGGGGAGAGGGGAGGAGGTGAGGAGAGGAGGGGAAGAGGAGGGGGGGAGAGAGGAGGAGGTGAGGAGGGGGGGAGAGGGGGAGGGAGGGGAGAGGAGGAGAGGAGGAGGTGAGGAGAGAGGGGGAGAGGAGGAGAGGGAGGAGGAGGAGGAGGAGGAGAGGAGGGAGGGGGAGGAGAGGAGGGGGGAGGAGGGGGGGAGAGGAGGGGAGAGAGGAGGAGGGGGAGGGAGGAGGAGAGGGAGGAGGAGAGGAGGGGGGGAGAGGGGGAGGGAGGGAGGGAGGAGAGGAGGGAGAGGGGGAGAGGGGGGAGGGAGGAGAGAGGGGAGGAGGAGAGGAGGGGGAGAGAGAGGAGGGGAGGGGGGAGGTGAGGAGAGGGAGGAGGGGAGGGGGGGAGAGAGGAGGAGAGGAGGAGGGGGGGAGAGGGGGAGGGAGGGGAGAGGAGGAGGTGAGGAGAGAGGGGGAGAGGAGGAGAGGCGAGGGAGGAGGAGGAGGGGAGGGGGAGGAGAGGAGGGGGAGGTGAGGGGGAGGAGAGGAGGGGGAGGAGGGGAGGGGGAGGAGGGGGGGAGAGGAGGGGTAGAGGAGAGGAGGGGGAGGAGGGGGGGAGAGGGGGGAGGGGTGGGAGGGAGGGGAGGAGGACAGAGGAGGAGGTGAGGAGGGGGGGAGAGGGGGGAGGGAGGAGAGAGGGGGGAGAGAGGAGAGGAGGAGGAGAGGGGGAGGGAGAGGAGGGGGAGGAGGGGAGGAGGTGAGGAGAGGGATAAGGGGAGGGGGAGGAGGGGGGAGAGAGGAGGAGGGGTAGAGGAGAGAGGGGGAGGGAGGGGAGAGGGGAGGAGGTGAGGAGGGGGGGAGGAGAGAAGGAGGGGAGAGGAGAGAGGGGGAGGGAGGGGAGAAGAGGAGGAGGAGGGGGAGGGGGGGGGAGAAGGAGGGGGGAGGAGAGGAGGAGGGGAGGAGAGGGGGGGGGGAGAGGAGGGGAGGGAGGAGAGAAGGGGGGAGGAGGTGAAGAGGTGAGGAGGGGGGGCGGGAGAGGGAGGAGGTGAGGAGGGGGAGGAGGAGGAGGGGGGGAGAGAAGGAGGAGAGGAGGTGAGGAGGGGGGAGAGAAGGAGGTGAGGGGGGAGGAGTTTAGAAGGAGGAGAGGAGGAGGTGAGGAGAAGGAGTAAATGTTGTGTTTGTGCAGAGTTCGAGTTGATGCACGTGGACGAATTCATCGATGAACTGCTTCACGCCGAAAGAGTCTGTGACATCATCCTCCCGCGCCTGCAGGTGACGCTCTAACACATGACATCATCCTCCCGCGCCTGCAGGTGACGCTCTAACACATGACATCATCCTCCCGCGCCTGCAGGTGACGCTCTAACACATGACATCATCCTCCCGCGCCTGCAGGTGACGCTCTAACACATGACATCATCCTCCCGCGCCTGCAGGTGACGCTCTAACACATGACATCATCCTCCCGCGCCTGCAGGTGACGCTCTAACACATGACATCATCCTCCCGCGCTAGAACACAGCACCTCCTTCAAACATGGAGGAGGTTCAAAGATGTTTTGGGTTGTTCTCATAGACCGGACAGATCGATGGACTGTGGGAGTGAGACATCAGCCACATGAAGCAGTTATAGCGGCTAAAGTGGAGCTAGCAGTTATAGCGGCTAAAGTGGAGCTAGCAGTTATAGCGGCTAAAGTGGAGCTAGCAGTTAAAGCGGCTAAAGCGGAGCTAGCAGTTATAGCGGCTAAAGTGGAGCTAGCAGTTATAGCGGCTAAAGTGGAGCTAGCAGTTATAGCGGCTAAAGTGGAGCTAGCAGTTAAAGCGGCTAAAGCGGAGCTAGCAGTTATAGCGGCTAAAGTGGAGCTAGCAGTTATAGCGGCTAAAGTGGAGCTAGCAGTTATGGCGGCTAAAGTGGAGCTAGCAGTTATGGCGGCTAAAGCGGCGCTAGCAGTTATGGCGGCTAAAGCGGAGCTAGCAGTTATAGCGGCTAAAGTGGAGCTAGCAGTTATAGCGGCTAAAGCGGAGCTAGCAGTTATAGCGGCTAAAGTGGAGCTAGCAGTTATAGCGGCTAAAGTGGAGCTAGCAGTTATAGCGGCTAAAGTGGAGCTAGCAGTTATGGCGGCTAAAGTGGAGCTAGCAGTTATGGCGGCTAAAGTGGAGCTAGCAGTTATGGCGGCTAAAGTGGAGCTAGCAGTTATGGCGGCTAAAGTGGAGCTAGCAGTTATGGCGGCTAAAGTGGAGCTAGCAGTTATGGCGGCTAAAGTGGAGCTAGCAGTTATGGCGGCTAAAGTGGAGCTAGCAGTTATGGCGGCTAAAGTGGAGCTAGCAGTTATGGCGGCTAAAGTGGAGCTAGCAGTTATGGCGGCTAAAGTGGAGCTAGCAGTTATGGCGGCTAAAGTGGAGCTAGCAGTTATGGCGGCTAAAGTGGAGCTAGCAGTTATGGCGGCTAAAGTGGAGCTAGCAGTTATGGCGGCTAAAGTGGAGCTAGCAGTTATGGCGGCTAAAGTGGAGCTAGCAGTTATGGCGGCTAAAGTGGAGCTAGCAGTTATGGCGGCTAAAGTGGAGCTAGCAGTTATGGCGGCTAAAGCGGAGCTAGCAGTTATGGCGGCTAAAGCGGAGCTAGCAGTTATAGCGGCTAAAGCGGAGAGCAGTTATATAGCGGCTAAAGCGGAGCTAGCAGTTATAGCGGCTAAAGTGGAGCCAAACTCCATATTTAAATCCGAGTGCGTATCGTGGCCACACGGACCAATCAGGAGGAGGTTGTTAACAGTCTCCGCCCCTCAGTGGGCCAGTGTCAGCAGCAGAACAATGACCCAAACGTCACTGTCTCATGTTGTGCGTCTCACTCTGTGCGTCTCACTCTGTGTTGTGCGTCTCACTCTGTGCGTTGTCTCACTCTGTGCGTTGTGCGTCTCACTCTGTGTGTTGTGCGTCTCACTCTGTGCGTCTCACTCTGTGCGTTGTGCGTCTCACTCTGTGCGTTGTCTCACTCTGTGTTGTGCGTCTCAGAAGCGTCAGGTCCTGGAGGAGGCTGAGATGCTGGAGCCGAGGGTCAGTGCTCTGGAGGAGGATCTGGACGAGGTGGAGAGCAGCGACGACGAGGACGATCCAGACGAGAAGGTCCTGCTCCTGACGCCGCCTGCTGCACCTTTTACACTTACTTTACTCACTTTGTCCAAATGTGTCCTCAGATGGAGCGTGTGCCGAGCCCGGAGCCTCATCGCCGTGGTTACAGAGACAGCGACCGGCCGCGGAGGTCGCCGTCGCCGAGATACCGCCGCAGTCGCTCGCCCCGCAGGTCCCTCTCTTACATCGATGACATCACAATCAACACGCGTGACAGATTCAACACGTGACAGATTCAACACACGTGACGGATTCAACACACGACAGATTCAACACACGTGACAGATTCAACGCGCGACAGATTCAACACGCGTGACAGATTCAACACGCAACAGATTCAACACACGACAGATTCAACACGTGACAGTGTGGAGCTAGCAGTTATGGCGGCTAAAGTGGAGCTAGCAGTTATGGCGGCTAAAGTGGAGCTAGCAGTTATGGCGGCTAAAGTGGAGCTAGCAGTTATGGCGGCTAAAGTGGAGCTAGCAGTTATGGCGGCTAAAGTGGAGCTAGCAGTTATGGCGGCTAAAGCGGAGCTAGCAGTTATGGCGGCTAAAGCGGAGCTAGCAGTTATAGCGGCTAAAGCGGAGCTAGCAGTTATAGCGGCTAAAGCGGAGCTAGCAGTTATAGCGGCTAAAGTGGAGCCAAACTCCATATTTAAATCCGAGTGCGTATCGTGGCCACACGGACCAATCAGGAGGAGGTTGTTAACAGTCTCCGCCCCTCAGTGGGCCAGTGTCAGCAGCAGAACAATGACCCAAACGTCACTGTCTCATGTTGTGCGTCTCACTCTGTGCGTCTCACTCTGTGTTGTGCGTCTCACTCTGTGCGTTGTCTCACTCTGTGCGTTGTGCGTCTCACTCTGTGTGTTGTGCGTCTCACTCTGTGCGTCTCACTCTGTGTGTTGTGCGTCTCACTCTGTGCGTTGTGCGTCTCACTCTGTGCGTTGTCTCACTCTGTGTTGTGCGTCTCAGAAGCGTCAGGTCCTGGAGGAGGCTGAGATGCTGACAGATTCAACACACGTGACAGATTCAACACGTGACAGATTCAACACACGTGACAGATTCAACACACGTGACAGATTCAACACACGACAGATTCAACACGCGACAGATTCAACACACGCGACAGATTCAACACACGCGACAGATTCAACACGCGACAGATTCAACACGCGACAGATTCAACACGCGACAGATTCAACGCGTGACAGATTCAACACACGCGACAGATTCAACACGCGACAGATTCAACACGCAACAGATTCAACACGCGACAGATTCAACGCGTGACAGATTCAACACACGTGACAGATTCAACACGCGACAGATTCAACACACGCAACAGATTCAACACGTGACAGATTCAACACACGCAACAGATTCAACACGTGACAGATTCAACACACGTGACAGATTCAACACACGTGACAGATTCAACACGTGACAGATTCAACACGCGACAGATTCAACACACGCGACAGATTCAACACACGTGACAGATTCAACACACGCGACAGATTCAACACGCAACAGATTCAACACATGACAGATTCAACACATGACAGATTCAACACGCGACAGATTCAACACGCGCGACAGATTCAACACACGCGACAGATTCAACACACGCGACAGATTTAACACGCGACAGATTTAACACACGTGACAGATTCAACACGCGACAGATTCAACACGCGACAGATTCAACACGCGACAGATTCAACACGCGACAGATTCAACACACGCGACAGATTCAACACACGCGACAGATTCAACACGTGACAGATTCAACACACGTGACAGATTTAACACACGCGACAGATTCAACACACGCGACAGATTCAACACACGCGACAGATTCAACACGTGACAGATTCAACACACGTGACAGATTCAACACACGTGACAGATTCAACACGCGACAGATTCAACACACGCGACAGATTCAACACACGTGACAGATACAACACACGTGACAGATTCAACACGTGACAGATTCAACACACGTGACAGATTCAACACACGTGACAGATTCAACACGTGACAGATTCAACACGTGACAGATTCAACACGTGACAGATTGAACACACGTGACAGATTGAACACGCGACAGATTCAACACGCGTGACAGATTCAACACGCGTGACAGATTCAACACGCGTGACAGATTCAACACACGTGACAGATTCAACACACGTGACAGATTCAACACGCGACAGATTCAACACGCGACAGATTTAACACACGTGACAGATTCAACACGCGACAGATTCAACACGCGACAGATTCAACACGCGACAGATTCAACACACGCGACAGATTCAACACACGCGACAGATTCAACACACGTGACAGATTCAACACGTGACAGATTCAACACGCGACAGATTCAACACGCGACAGATTCAACACATGTGACAGATTCAACACACGTGACAGATTCAACACACGTGACAGATTCAACACACGTGACAGATTCAACACGTGACAGATTCAACACGTGACAGATTCAACACGCGACAGATTCAACACGCGACAGATTCAACACGCGTGACAGATTCAACACGCGTGACAGATTCAACACGCGACAGATTCAACACGCGTGACAGATTCAACACACGTGACAGATTCAACACGCGACAGATTCAACACGCGACAGATTCAACACGCGACAGATTCAACACGCGACAGATTCAACACACGCGACAGATTCAACACACGTGACAGATTCAACACGCGACAGATTCAACACGCGACAGATTCAACACGCGACAGATTCAACACGCGACAGATTCAACACGCGACAGATTCAACACGCGACGGATTCAACACACACGACAGATTCAACACACGACAGATTCAACACACGACAGATTCAACACGCGACAGATTCAACACACGCGACAGATTCAACACACGCGACAGATTCAACACACGTGACAGATTCAACACACGTGACAGATTCAACACACGTGACAGATTCAACACGTGACAGATTCAACACACGTGACAGATTCAACACACGTGACAGATTCAACACACGTGACAGATTCAACACACGTGACAGATTCAACACACGCGACAGATTCAACACGCGACAGATTCAACACACGTGACAGATTCAACACACGTGACAGATTCAACACACGACAGATTCAACACACGTGACAGATTCAACACACGTGACAGATTCAACACACACGTGACAGATTCAACACACGTGACAGATTCAACACACGACAGATTCAACACACGACAGATTCAACACACGACAGATTCAACACACGACAGATTCAACACACGACAGATTCAACACGTGACAGATTCAACACGTGACAGATTCAACACACGTGACAGATTCAACACACGTGACAGATTCAACACACGTGACAGATTCAACACACGTGACAGATTCAACACACGTGACAGATTCAACACACGACAGATTCAACACACGACAGATTCAACACACGTGACAGATTCAACACACGTGACAGATTCAACACACGTGACAGATTCAACACACGACAGATTCAACACACGACAGATTCAACACGTGACAGATTCAACACACGACAGATTCAACACACGACAGATTCAACACGTGACAGATTCAACACGTGACAGATTCAACACGTGACAGATTCAACACGCGACAGATTCAACACACGCGACAGATTCAACACACGCGACAGATTCAACACACGACAGATTCAACACGCGACAGATTCAACACACGTGACAGATTCAACACACGTGACAGATTCAACACGCGACAGATTCAACACGCGACAGATTCAACACGCGACAGATTCAACACGCGACAGATTCAACACGCGACAGATTCAACACGCGACAGATTCAACACACACGACAGATTCAACACACGACAGATTCAACACACGACAGATTCAACACGCGACAGATTCAACACACGCGACAGATTCAACACACGTGACAGATTCAACACACGTGACAGATTCAACACACGTGACAGATTCAACACACGTGACAGATTCAACACACGTGACAGATTCAACACACGTGACAGATTCAACACACGTGACAGATTCAACACACGTGACAGATTCAACACACGTGACAGATTCAACACACGCGACAGATTCAACACGCGACAGATTCAACACACGTGACAGATTCAACACACGACAGATTCAACACACGTGACAGATTCAACACACGTGACAGATTCAACACACGACAGATTCAACACACGACAGATTCAACACACGACAGATTCAACACACGCGACAGATTCAACACACGCGACAGATTCAACACACGACAGATTCAACACACGACAGATTCAACACACGACAGATTCAACACGTGACAGATTCAACACGTGACAGATTCAACACGTGACAGATTCAACACACGTGACAGATTCAACACACGTGACAGATTCAACACGTGACAGATTCAACACACGTGACAGATTCAACACACGTGACAGATTCAACACACGACAGATTCAACACACGCGACAGATTCAACACACGTGACAGATTCAACACACGTGACAGATTCAACACACGACAGATTCAACACACGACAGATTCAACACACGACAGATTCAACACGTGACAGATTCAACACACGACAGATTCAACACACGTGACAGATTCAACACACGTGACAGATTCAACACACGACAGATTCAACACACGACAGATTCAACACACGACAGATTCAACACACGACAGATTCAACACACGACAGATTCAACACACGACAGATTCAACACACGACAGATTCAACACACGACAGATTCAACACGTGACAGATTCAACACGTGACAGATTCAACACGTGACAGATTCAACACACGTGACAGATTCAACACACGAGACAGAATCAACACACGTGACAGATTCAACACCGCGTGACAGATTCAACACCCGACAGATTAAACACCAGACAGATTCAACACACGTGACAGATTCAACACACGTGACAGATTCAACACACGACAGATTCAACACACGACAGATTCAACACGCGACAGATTCAACACGTGACAGATTCAACACACGTGACAGATTCAACACACGCGACAGATTCAACACGTGACAGATTCAACACGTGACAGATTCAACACGTGACAGATTCAACACGCGACAGATTCAACACACGCGACAGATTCAACACACGCGACAGATTCAACACACGACAGATTCAACACGCGACAGATTCAACACACGCGACAGATTCAACACACGACAGATTCAACACACGACAGATTCAACACACGTATTCAGATTCAACACACGCAGATAGATTCAACACACGTGATAGATTCAACACAGATTTAACAGACAGATTCAACACGTGACAGATTCAACACGCGGACAGATTCAACACATCGTAGGATCTAATGACAGATTCAACACACGTGACAGATTCAACACACGTGACAGATTCAACACCGCGTGACAGATTCAACACACGCGACAGATTCAACAGACAGATTCAACACGACAGATTCAACACCACGATTCAACAACACGTGACGAATTCAACACGCATTCAACACACGACAGATTCAACACCGACAGATTCAGATTCAGTTCAGACAGATTTCAACACGACAGATTCAACACCGACAGATTCAACACGTGACAGATTCAACACACACGACAGATTCAACACAGATTCAACCTGCGACAGATTCAACACACGCGTGACAGATTCAACACCGGTGACAGATTCAACACACGTGACAGATTCAACACACGTGACCAGATTCAACACCGCGACAGATTCAACACCTAGATTCAACAGCGACAGATTCAACGCATGACAGATTCAACACGCGACAGATTCAACACGACAGATTCAACACACGCTGACAGATTCAACACACGCGGACAGATTCAACAGATTCAACACCTGCGATTCAACACCGCGACAGATTCAACACACGTGACAGATTCAACACACGACAGATTCAACAGCGACAGATTCAACACGCGAGCGACAGATTCAACACGTGACAGATTCAACGCAACACACGTGACAGATTCAACACCGCGTGACAGATTCAGCCTGCGTGACAGATTCAACACCGTGACAGATTCAACACGTGACAGATTCAACACCGCGACGATTCAGCAGCGTGACAGATTCAACACAGCGACAGATTCAACACACGCGACAGATTCAACACACGCGACAGATTCAACACACGACAGATTCAACACACGTGACAGATTCAACACCGCGACAGATTCAACACGACAGATTCAACACGTGACAGATTCAACACGTGACAGATTCAACACCGTGACAGATTCAACACTGCGTGACAGATTCAACACACGCGACAGATTCAACACGCGACAGATTCAACACACGACAGATTCAACTGCGCGACAGATTCAACACACGCGACAGATTCAACACGACAGATTCAACACACGACAGATTCAACACACGTGACAGATTCAACACGCGACAGATTCAACACACGACAGATTCAACACGTGACAGATTCAACACGTGACAGATTCAACACGTGACAGATTCAACACACGTGACAGATTCAACACGTGTGACAGATTCAACACACGTGACAGATTCAACACACGTGACAGATTCAACACACGTGACAGATTCATCTCGTGACAGATTCAACACACGTGACAGATTCAACACACGTGACAGATTCAACACACGTGACAGATTCAACACACGTGACAGATTCAACACACGTGACAGATTCAACACACGCGACAGATTCAACACGCGACAGATTCAACACACGACAGATTCAACACACGTGACAGATTCAACACACGCGACAGATTCAACACACGCGACAGATTCAACACACGTGACAGATTCAACACGTGACAGATTCAACACACGTGACAGATTCAACACACGTGACAGATTCAACACGTGACAGATTCAACACACGTGACAGATTCAACACACGTGACAGATTCAACACACGTGACAGATTCAACACGCGACAGATTCAACACACGTGACAGATTCAACACGCGACAGATTCAACACGCGACAGATTCAACACGCGACAGATTCAACACACGTGACAGATTCAACACACGACAGATTCAACACGCGACAGATTCAACACACGTGACAGATTCAACACACGTGACAGATTCAACACACGTGACAGATTCAACACACGCGACAGATTCAACACACGTGACAGATTCAACACACGCGACAGATTCAACACGCGACAGATTCAACACACGCGACAGATTCAACACGCGACAGATTCAACACACGCGACAGATTCAACACACGCGACAGATTCAACACGCGACAGATTCAACACACGACAGATTCAACACACGACAGATTCAACACACGACAGATTCAACACACGACAGATTCAACACACGACAGATTCAACACGTGACAGATTCAACACGTGACAGATTCAACACGTGACAGATTCAACACACGTGACAGATTCAACACACGTGACAGATTCAACACACGTGACAGATTCAACACCGCGTGACAGATTCAACACACGCGTGACAGATTCAACACTGCGTGACAGATTCAACACTGCGTGACAGATTCAACACACGTGACAGATTCAACACACGTGACAGATTCAACACCGCGACAGATTCAACACACGACAGATTCAACACACGTGACAGATTCAACACACGTGACATATTCAACACGCGACAGATTCAACACGCGACAGATTCAACACACACGACAGATTCAACACGTGACAGATTCAACACGAGACAGATTCAACACACGACAGATTCAACACGAGACAGATTCAACACACGTGACAGATTCAACACACGTGACAGATTCAACACACGTGACAGATTCAACACACGTGACAGATTCAACACGCGACAGATTCAACACGCGACAGATTCAACACGCGACAGATTCAACACACACGACAGATTCAACACGTGACAGATTCAACACACGACAGATTCAACACACGTGACAGATTCAACACGCGACAGATTCAACACACGTGACAGATTCAACACACGACAGATTCAACACACGTGACAGATTCAACACACGTGACAGATTCAACACGTGACAGATTCAACACACGTGACAGATTCAACACACGACAGATTCAACACACGACAGATTCAACACACGACAGATTCAACACACGACAGATTCAACACACGACAGATTCAACACACGTGACAGATTCAACACACGTGACAGATTCAACACACGTGACAGATTCAACACACGTGACAGATTCAACACACGTGACAGATTCAACACACGACAGATTCAACACACGACAGATTCAACACACGACAGATTCAACACACGTGACAGATTCAACACACGACAGATTCAACACACGACAGATTCAACACACGTGACAGATTCAACACACGTGACAGATTCAACACACGACAGATTCAACACACGACAGATTCAACACACGTGACAGATTCACGCAACAGATTCAACACTAATAATAACTATAATAACTAGTAATAACACAGTAATAACACTGTAATAGCACACTAATAACACACTAATAACGCAGTAATAACGCAGTAATAACACTGTAATAGCACACTAATAACGCAGTAACGCAGTAATAACACGGTAATAACGCAGTAATAACGCAGTAATAACAGACTGTCAGGACACGATCTTTCTCTGAGTATAACGCTGTAATAACACAGTAATAACACGGTAATAACACAGTAATAACAGACTGTCAGGACACGTTCTTTCTCTGAGTATAACGCAGTAATAACGCAGTAATAACAGACTGTCAGGACACGATCTTTCTCTGAGTATAACGCTGTAATAACACAGTAATAACACGGTAATAACACAGTAATAACAGACTGTCAGGACACGATCTTTCTCTGAGTATAACGCTGTAATAACACAGTAATAACACGGTAATAACACTGTAATAACAGACTGTCAGGACACGTTCTTTCTCTGAGTATAACGCTGTGTTTTCAGGAGGAGCAGATCTCCAAAGAGACGCAGGTAACTCTTGTCTTTGTCGTTCAAACCTGTGACCTGAGTCTGGTCTGACACTCGTTTGTGTCTCGTTTGTGTCTCAGTCCAACTCCACGAAGAGAACGACATCGAAGCAAAAGCCCCCGACGCCACAGAAGTCGCTCCAGAGAACGACGGCACAGGTCCAAGTCCCCAGGTAAACCGGGTCTAAAGAGGGACTAAAGACGGTCTAAAGAGGGACTAAAGACGGACCAGACCGGGACTAAAGAGGGACTAAAGAGGGACTAAAGAGGGACTGAACCAGGACTAAACCGGGACTAAAGAGGGACTAAAGAGGGACCAGACCGGGACTAAAGAGGGACTAAAGACGGACCAGACCGGGACTAAAGAGGGACCAGAGCAGGACTAAAGAGGGACTGAACCAGGACTGAACCGGGACTAAAGAGGGACTGAAGAGGGACTAAAGAGGGACTGAAGAGGGACTAAAGAGGGACTGAACCAGGACTAAAGAGGGACTAAAGAGGGACTAAAGACGGACCAGACCGGGACTAAAGAGGGACCAGAGCGGGACTAAAGAGGGACTGAACCAGGACTGAACCAGGACTGAACCAGGACTGAACCAGGACTGAACCAGGACTGAACCAGGACTGAACCAGGACTGAACCAGGACTAAACCAGGACTAAAGAGGGACTGAACCAGGACTGAACCAGGACTAAAGAGGGACTAAAGAGGGACTAAAGAGGGACTGAACCAGGACTAAAGAGGGACTAAAGAGGGACTAAAGAGGGACTGAAGAGGGACTAAAGAGGGACTGAACCAGGACTAAAGAGGGACTAAAGAGGGACTAAAGAGGGACCAGACCGGGACTAAAGAGGGACCAGAGCGGGACTAAAGAGGGACTGAACCAGGACTGAACCAGGACTGAACCAGGACTGAACCAGGACTGAACCAGGACTGAACCAGGACTGAACCAGGACTGAACCAGGACTGAACCAGGACTGAACCAGGACTGAACCAGGACTGAACCAGGACTGAACCAGGACTAAACCAGGACTAAAGAGGGACTAAAAAGGGACTGAACCAGGACTAAAGAGGGACTAAAGAGGGACTAAAGAGGGACTGAACCAGGACTAAAGAGGGACTAAAAAGGGACTGAAGAGGGACTGAACCAGGACTAAAGAGGGACTAAAGAGGGACTGAACCAGGACTAAAGAGGGACTGAACCAGGACTGAACCAGGACTGAAGAGGGACCAGAGCGGGACTAAAGAGGGACTAAAGAGGGACTGAACCAGGACTAAAGAGGGACCAGAGCGGGACTGAACCAGGACTAAAGAGGGACCAGACCGGGACTAAAGAGGGACTGAACCGGGACTAAAGAGGGACTAAAGAGGGACTGAACCAGGACTAAAGAGGGACTGAACCAGGACTAAATCAGGTCTAAACCAGGACTAAAGCAGGACTAAAGCAGGACTAAAGCAGGTCTAAACCAGGACTAAAGCAGGACTAAAGCAGGACTAAAGCAGGTCTAAACCAGGTCTAAACCAGGACTAAAGCAGGTCTAAACCAGGACTAAAGCAGGTCTAAACCAGGACTAAACCAGGACTAAACCAGGACTAAAGCAGGACTAAAGCAGGACTAAAGAGGGACTGAACCAGGACTAAAGAGGGACTAAAGAGGGACCAGAGCAGGACTAAAGAGGGACTGAACCAGGACTAAACCAGGTCTAAACCAGGACTAAAGCAGGACTAAAGCAGGACTAAAGCAGGTCTAAACCAGGACTAAAGCAGGACTAAAGCAGGTCTAAACCAGGTCTAAACCAGGACTAAAGCAGGTCTAAACCAGGACTAAAGCAGGTCTAAACCAGGACTAAATCAGGTCTAAACCAGGACTAAACCAGGACTAAACCAGGACTAAACCAGGACTAAAGCAGGACTAAAGCAGGACTAAAGAGGGACTGAACCAGGACTAAAGAGGGACTAAAGAGGGACCAGAGCAGGACTAAAGAGGGACTGAACCAGGACTAAACCAGGACTAAACCAGGTCTAAACCAGGACTAAACCAGGACTAAAGCAGGACTAAAGCAGGACTAAAGCAGGTCTAAACCAGGACTAAACCAGGACTAAACCAGGACTAAACCAGGACTAAAGCAGGTCTAAACCAGGACTAAAGCAGGTCTAAACCAGGACTAAACCAGGACTAAACCAGAACTAAACCAGGACTAAAGCAGGTCTAAACCAGGATTAAAGCAGGACTAAACCAGGACTAAAGCAGGTCTAAACCAGGATTAAAGCAGGACTAAACCAGGACTAAACCAGGACTAAACCAGGACTAAACCAGGACTAAACCAGGACTAAACCAGGACTAAAGCAGGACTAAAGCAGGACTAAACCAGGACTAAAGCGGCTCTGTGTTGCAGGTCACCACAGGAGCCACAGACACAGGAGCCACTCCAAGTCTCCAGAGCGGTGCGTTCACTTGACTTTTACATTAAACATTTAAAACACTTAACTCTGTGTCTTTGCAGGAGTTCAAAGAAGAGTCACAAGAAAAGTCGCCGACACGAGTGACACGGCTTTGTTCTGTTGGATGTTGTATAGAACATTTTGTACATTTTTATTTTTGCAGAATCATTTGTTTTTATTGTAAGCCTCATTAAAACCTGTCGACAGTGAAACCAAATGTGACGTGTCAAAGCGACTCATAAATGGACCAGGATTCAGAAGCTGATTAACAAGAAAATGAATGTGTTTTTGGATTGAAGTGGTAGAAGTTTGAAAGGAGAACTAAGTAACACTGACTTCATTAAAGTCAGTTGTAGATGTATTTTCAGGGCGTTTGAAGCTCGCCGTCGCCCCCTGCTGTCTCTGGACGGAAGACGAGCCTCGGAGAAACGGACTCTTTTACATTTGACAACAGGAAATGTTTCCCGATTTCAATAAAAAGAAGAAATAGCCTTCAATTTAGCCTCCTGACCCCTCATACGTTAATCACATGTTAATCAGGTCCTCAGCAGTTAACTATAGGACAATAGAACAAAGGCTATTAACCAATCAAAGACAGGCCTTTATCATGACTCTTCCCTGTGGGCGGGGCTTACACAGATCAGACAGCAGCAACAAGAAGTCAAAACGTCTCGATCTTCAAACAGCGTCCAGATGACGACCCTTTTCTACGATGGTTTTCACTGCAGTGTGTTTCACAAGAGACCTGCAGGGGGCGCACTTTCATTGAAGTTACTTAACTCTGATTGAAGGCTTTAAATAAGTAGACCAGGACATGGTTCTGCAACAAGTCAGCCCATTAACTCAACTAATTAATAATTGAAATGATTCTCAATTAATTTAGTAACGGACTAATTGTTAATTGAATTCATGGACGGAAGCTGACGTCACATCCGGTGAGTCTATTCTGCGTTTGCGAGTGATCGTTCTCCACACTTTATTGTTAATCCACGAATTATACAAAAACTATCTTACCCTCATACACATAATTAAAAGTTTAATTGCTCCCTAAACAACCCGGAGCCTCATTTAGCTCACTTTGTTCAGTATTTCGTGGATTAAATCCCCCCCTGCCCGCTAGCATCAACCGGAGCTAGCCTAGCCGACTAGCGCCATGGCTGGCCCATCCTCCGCCTCTTTCGCCCTTAACCTGTTCAAGTGTCATATGTTGAGTCAGAACCTGCTTCCTTCACTGACGACAGGGAGAGTGAGTGAAGTGTAGCGTAGTGGTAGCTTTGGAAGCCAGGGTTACAGAGTTAGAAGCGCGGATCCGCATTGTGGAGGAGCTAAAGTCTAGCTATAGCCAGGTCGTAGCATCAGGTTTACCGGACCGCGCCGCAGGTAGCAGTGTTAGCATAGTTAGCAGTGTTAGCGGTAGCAAGGCTAAGCCTCAGGATAAGACCAGCCCCCCAGCGCCTCCCGGCGCAGCCGACCAGACCAGGAACAAGACAGGGATAGATTTGTGACAGTTCGAGGGATCGATGCGCCAAACGCCAGCCTTTAGTGCACCATAAGCTTCCGTCTGCAATAGGTTTGCCCCACTCGGCGATCACACGCCCGCCGAACGTGGACACTCTGGTGATTGGAAGTTCCATAGTCAGAGACGTGAAGCTGCCAGCAGCCTCAGTGGGTGTTATCCGGGGCCAGAATGGGTGACATCGAAGGAAACCTTAGGCTTTTAAAACAGAGTAGTCAGAGGTTCCGTCGTATCGTGATTCACGGAGGTGGTAATGACACCCGGCGGAGACAATCAGAAGTGCTCAAAGTGCAGGTTGGAGCGGTGTGTGAATTGGCGAAGTCGATGTCAGACACCGTAATATTTTCTGGTCCCCTCCCCAATCGGGTCAATGCTGAAATGTACAGCCGCTTTTCAGCTTCAACTGCTGGTTGTCTAGTTGGTGCCCCCAAAACAACGTAGTCTTTGTTGACAATTGGAGTGCGTTCTGGGGAAAGCCCGGGCTCATACGCAGGGATGGCATCCATCCCACTTCGGAGGGTACATCACTTTTAGTTCGGAATTTGGCCGATAGCCTTAGTCGCCTAAAGTGACGCTCTAAATGTGAGTCCCGGGTGCAGAGTCTCTTCTCTGTGGCTAAGCTCTCGCCCGCGCTGTCACAGATCAAGTGTTCAGAGTCAAATAGAGACTGTGCGTGTCCCTCGTGTAAATAACGCCAATAAGTCAGATCCAAATACAGATAATTTAGGTGTCAGACCAAATAACTTAATAAAAATAATCCCTACACATGATACAAATAAACTAATAAATAAGCATGTAAAATGTGGATTGCTAAACATTAGGTCAATTTCCTCCAAATCACTTTTAGTTAATGAATTAATTAACGATTATAATATTGATCTTTTAGCTTTAACTGAAACTTGGCTTCAACAAGATGATTATGTCAGATTAAATGAGGCCCCACAGAGTCATGTTAACTTTCAAGCTGCCAGGAGCTCAGGCCGGGGAGGTGGGGTGGCAGTAATCTCACATTCTAGTTTACTCCTGAGTCCTAAAATTAACAAAATTAATAATGAGTCTTCCTCATTTAAAGCCTTATCCTATCAATCACCTGCCCAAACTGGAGAAACCAAAAAGCTGTTCTGTTCATAATAATCTATCGACCTCCCGGTCCTTATTCATTGTTCTTAACAGAATTCTTTGACTTCCATCAAATTTAGTATTAGACTGGGAAAATATTGTGGTGGTTGGGGATTTCAACATTCATGTGAATGAAAATAATTGCCTCAGTAATGCCTTTAGCGCTTTATTAGATGCATTGGTTTCACTCAAAATGTAAATAAACCAACCCACAGTCACAGCACACTCTGGACCTGGTTCTAACTTATGGAATAGAGATTAGTGACCTAAATGTCTTCCCCCAAAACCCAATAATGTCAGATCACTTCCTAATTACCTTTGGGTTTATTCTTAAGGACTATCCAGCTCCTCAGACTAAAACTATAATGAAAAGGACAATATCTGAAAAATCTATTTTAAAGTTCAGAGAAATAATAGAACCAATATTTAATATTATGTCACGTGATCCTGTCGTTAACAGCGCCAGTCCCAGTGCTATTGATATCTCTGTTGACTCAATGGTCAACTCTCTAAAAGCTGCTCTTGATGTTGCAGCTCCACTTAAACAGAAAGTAATCAGGCCAAAACGAGCCTCCCCCTGGTACAATGAAGAACTACGTTCTCACAAACAAAGGGGAAGAAAACTAGAGAGATCCTTACGCCGCTCCCACACAGAAGAATCCCTAAAAGAATGGAAAACTTGCCTTCTGTCTTATAAGCAGGCTCTGCGTAAGGCTCAAACCAGATATTATTCAAATTTAATAGAAGTAAATAAAAATAACTCTAGATTTCTCTTCAGCTGTAGCCAGGCTGACAAACTGTCACAGCAGTAGAACCCTCAATACCAGTTACTCTAAGCTGCAATGACTTTCTTTTATTCTTTAGCAGCAAAATCACAACTATTAGAGATAAACTAAATGAAATGACTCCCAGTGTCAGTACTGAGCAAGCCCAGACTGCAAAGCTAGTGTCCCATACAAATCCTTCAGTAATACTAGATGGTTCACTGCTGTTGATCAGGCAGAGATAACTTCAGTCATTATGTCCTCCAAAACATCAACTTGTATTTTAGACCCAATCCCAAGTAGACTCCTCCCCCTAATTATAAATCCCATTCTTAATATAATAAATACTTCACTAAAGCGGTTATGTCCCTCAGTCCTTCAAATATGCAGTGATTAAACCACTTTTGAAAAAGCCTAATCTAGACCCCGACATACTGGCAAACTATAGACCTATTTCTAATCTGCCCTTTGTCTCTAAAATCCTTGAAAGAATTGTGATTAAACAGCTTTGTCGCCACCTGCAGGACAATAATTTATTTGAAGTTTTTCAGTCAGGGTTCCGTATACCACAGACTGAAACTGCACTCGTTAAAGTCACAAATGATCTGTTATTAGCTGCTGATGATGGACAGGTCTCAATCCTGGTTCTGTTGGACCTCTGCGGTTGACACCATCGACCACAACATTCTACTGCAGAGGTTAGAATGTGATGTAGGTGTCAGTGGAACCGCCCTTAGCTGGTTTAAATCCTATCTATCTGATAGGTACCAGTTTGTTAATGTAAACCAGAGATCTTCCCCATGTTCTAAAGTAACCTACGGTGTGCCGCAGGGTTCAGTACTCGGTCCAGTTCTGTTCACTCTTTATATGCTGCCCTTAGGTATGATCATCAGAAAGCATGGCATTAACTTCCACTGCTATGCAGATGACACTCAGCTGTATTTATCAATGAAACCTGATCAGACCCATCAAGTAGACAGACTTAGTGCCTGCGTGAAAGACATAAAAACTTGGATGACTCTTAATTATCTGCTCCTTAACCCTGAACAAACCGAGGTCATTCTGCTGGGCCCTAAGCACCTGCCAGACTCTTTATCTGACCAGATAGTTTCTCTGGACAATATCACTGTAGCCCCCAGCTCTACTGTAAGAAACCTTGGGGTCCTATTTGACCCAGATCTCTCGTTCAAAGCTCATATAAATCAAGCCTGTAAAACAGACGACTTTCATCTGCGTAACATCAGCCAAAATTAGAAAAATCCTGCCCAGAGATGATGCCGAAAAACTCATCCATGCATTTGTCACATCCAGATTAGACTATTGTAACGCTCTGCTCACAGCGTGTCCTAAAAGCTCTAGAAGAAGCTTTAACTGGTTCAAAATGCAGCAGCAAGATTATTAACAGGTACTAGAAGAAGAGATCATATTTCACCAGTGTTGGAGTCTCTTCACTGGCTTCTGTTGAGTTTAGAATCAAATTTAAAATCCTCCTCCTGACTTATAAAGCTTTAAACAATATGGCCCCATCGACCTCAAAGAGTCAATAGTAGCGTACCATCCAAACAGAGCTCTTCGTTCTCAAAATGCTGGACTATTGTTAGTCCCCAGAGTCTCTAAAAGCACAGTAGGAGGTCGAGCATTTAGCTCCCAAGCTCCTGTTATGGAACCAGCTCCCTGTTCATGTAAAAGAGGCCGACACAGTCTCTACATTTAAGACCAGGCTCAAAACGTTCCTCTTTGAAATAGTTTATGGTCAGGCCAGTTAGGAACAGAAATAAAAACCTACAGTTTTAGCTCCGCTGCCCTTGGAGCGACTCTGCTGGAGAAGTATGGAGCTGAACACTGTCCTCTGGTTCTTCTACTTTACCATCAACAATATTTAATATTACTTCAACTGTAGTCTGTTCATTGCTGTTCACATGTTTCTCTTTCTCTCCACTTCCCCCGGGGAGTGGAGACTGTTTCAGACACTGCGGCGGCTGCTCCAGTGACGACCCCCCCCCCCCCCATCTGTCTGGACGATCTATGCGCCACCCGCCTGGACAGCTGGATTAGCCACACCTCGTCTGCCTGGACCAACTCCATCTACTTAGATGAACTGTTCCTCATCTCCTGCTGGAGGATCTCTCTACACTGGTGGACTGCTCCTCGTCCTCCTGGAGGATCTCTCTACACTGGTGGACTGCTCCTCGTCCTCCTGGAGGATCTCTCTACACTGGTGGACTGCTCCTCGTCCTCCTGGAGGATCTCTCTACACTGGTGGACTGCTCCTCGTCCTCCTGGAGGATCTCTCTACACTGGTGGACTGCTCCTCGTCCTCCTGGATGAACTCTTTAAAGCCTCCTCCCTCTTGAGTGGTTCTGGTTCAGTCCAAGTGGATGTCAGTCCTAGTTCATCTGCAGCCTGTCCGTCCGTGGGAGTAGGATCTCTCCTTCACTGTGGTTCTCCTCAGGTTTATACTTTGTCCCGTGGGGTTTTTTGTAGTTTTTCCTGAAGGAGGGTCAAAGGACAGGGGCATTCTGGGACAGTTATCTGAACTGCTTTGACCTGTGGCCCATCGAGGCAACTGTTGTTGTGATTTTGGGCATTAGAAACATAAATGGATTTGATTTGATTTGATGTCATGAGCTGAGAACAGGGGTGTTATGTTGCATAATGAGCTGCCCCCGTGTGTCCCAGAGCGCCCCCTTCTGTCCCAGAGCCCCCTGTGTGTCCTAGAGCGCCCCCTTCTGTCCCAGAGCGCCCCCTTCTGTCCCAGAGCCCCCTGTGTGTCCTAGAGCGCCCCCTTCTGTCCCAGAGCGCCCCCTTCTGTCCCAGAGCCCCCTGTGTGTCCTAGAGCGCCCCCTTCTGTCCCAGAGCGCCCCTTCTGTCCCAGAGCGCCCCTTCTGTCCCAGAGCGCCCCTGTCTGTCCCAGAGCCTTCTGTCCCAGAGCGCCCCCGTGTGTCCCAGAGCGCCCCCTTCTGTCCCAGATCGCCCCCTGTGTGTCCCAGAGCGCCCCCTTCTTTCCCAGAGCGCCTCCTTCTGTCCCAGAGCGCCTCCTGTGTGTCCCAGAGCGCCCCCTTCTGTCCTGAGCGCTCCTTCTGTCCCAGAGCGCCCCCTTCTGTCCCAGAGCCCCCTTCTGTCCCAGAGCGCCCTTCTGTCCCAGAGCCTTCTGTCCCAGAGTGCCCCTTCTGTCCCAGAGCCCCCTGTGTGTCCCAGAGCCCTCTTCTGTCCCAGAGCGCCCGTCTGTCCCAGAGCGCCCCTTCTGTCCCAGAGCGCCCCTGTTCGTCCCAGAGCCCCTTCTGTCCCAGAGCCCCTGTGTGTCTCAGAGCCCCTTCTGTCCCAGAGCGCCCTTCTGTCCCAGAGCGCCTCTGTGTGTCTCAGAGCCCCTTCTGTCCCAGAGCCCCTTCTGTCCCAGAGCGCCCCTTCTGTCCCAGAGCCCTCTTCTGTCCCAGAGCGCCTGTGTGTCCCAGAGCCCCTTCTGTCCCAGAGCGCCCTGTGTGTCCCAGAGCCCCTTCTGTCCCAGAGCGCCCCCTGTGTGTCCCAGAGCCTCCTTCTGTCCCAGAGCGCCCTGTGTGTCCCAGAGCCCCTTCTGTCCCAGAGCCCCTTCTGTCCCAGAGCCCCCTGTGTGTCCCAGAGCGCCCCCTGTGTGTCCCAGAGCGCCCCCTTCTGTCCCAGAGCGCCCCCTTCTGTCACAGAGCCCCTTCTATCCCAGGCCCCTTCTGTCCCAGAGCCCCCTGTGTGTCCCAGAGCGCCTCTTCTGTCCCAGAGCGCCCTTCTGTCCCAGAGCGCCTCTTCTGTCCCAGAGCTCTGTGTGTCCCAGAGCGCCCCCTTCTGTCCCAGAGCGCCCCCTTCTGTCCCAGAGCGCCCCCTGTGTGTCCCAGAGCGCCCCCTTCTCAGGAGGTGATATAAATAGTGAGCACAATAAAGAACTGCTGGAAAAAAATTAAAACAATGTAAAGGGAATATGGAACATTTTCAGCAGCATTTACTAAAAACAAACCCAAACAGAGAAATTATCCTCGGACTTTGTTGAAAACGGTCAAATGCCTTCTCCAGATCCACAAAGCACATGTGACTGAGGCAAACTCCCATGAACCCTCGAGCACCCGATGGAGAGTCTGGAGCTGGTCCAGTCCACGACCAAAACCACAGGCTCCTCCTGAATCCGAGGTTCGACTATCGGTCAGATTCTCCTCCAGTCCCTGGAATAGACCTGACAGAGGAGGCTGAGGAGTGTGATCTCCTGTGATTGGAACACACCCTCCGGTCCCCCTTCTTATACAGAGGGACCACCACCCCGGTCTACCAGTCCAAAGGTACCGTCCCAGACCATCACGTGATGTTACAGAGACATGTCCAAGACAGTCCCACAACATCCAGAGACTTAAGATACTCAGGGCGGATCTCATCCACAGGAGCCACCGAGGAGCAACAACCTCAGTGACTTCAGCTCAGGATAATGGATGAATCCACCTCCAAGATCTCAGCCTCTGCTTCCTCCTCAGACGTGACAGTGGGATTGAGGAGATCCTCAAAGTATTCCTTCCACCGTCCGACCACATCCCCAGTCGAGGTCAACAGCTCTCCACCCGCACCGTAAACAGTGTTGGTGAAGCACTGCTTCCCTCTCCTGAGGCGACGGACGGTTTGCCAGAATTTCTTTGAGGCCGATAGTCCTCCTCCATGGCCTCCCCGAACTCCTCCCAATCCCGAGTTTTTGCCTCTGTGACTGCACGGGCTGCAGTACGTTTGGCCTGTGGTACCTGTCAGCTGCTTCAGGAGTCCCACAAGCCAACAAGGCCTGATAGGACTCCTTCTTCAGCCTGACGGCATCCCTTACTTCCAGTGTCCACCACCGGGTTCGGGGATTGCCGCCGTGACAGGCACCAGAGACCTTGTGACCACAGCTATGAGCCGCCCATCGACACTGGAGAACATGGTCCACTCGGACTCAATGTCTCCAGCCTCCCCCGGGATCTGGGAGAAGTTCTGAGTGTAAGACCTACTGACAGACGTTCCCAGCAGACCCTCACGATACGCTTGGGCCTTCCAAGTCTGTCCTTCCTCCCCCGCCAGTGGATCCAACTCACCACCAGTGCACTGTCCAGTCCCCCTCCCAGGGACTCCAAGAAGGTCTGGTCTGCACCGCTGTTCGGCCCGTAGGCCGACACAACGGTGAGAGACCTGTCCCCCACCCAAAGGCGGAGGGATGCGACCCTCTCGTCCACTGGAGTGAACTCCAACACGTGGCGGCTGAGCTGTGGGGCTCTGAGCCCACACCAGCCTCTCCCCGCGGGACACGCCAGAGAAATGGAGCGTCCAGCCCCTCTGGAGGAGACGGGTTCAGAGCCCGGGCTGTGCTGGAGGTGAGGCCGATTATATCTGGTCGGTAACGCTCGACCTCCAGCACAAGCTCAGGCTCCTCCCCCAGCGAGGTGACATTCCATGTCCCTAGAGGTAGTTTCTGTGTCCGCAGATCCGGTCGTCGAGGCCCCTGCCTTCGACCACCAGCCGGATCCCTCTGCACCGGCCCCTTATGGATCCTCCCGCAGGTGGTGGGCCCACGGGAGGACGGCCCCACGTCGCTCCTTCGGGCTGTGCTCGACCGGGCCCCGTGGGGAAAGGCCCGGCCACCAGACGCTCGTCGTCGAGCGCCCACCCCAGGCCTGGCTCCAGGGCGGGGCCCCGGTGATGCCGGGTGATGTAAACAACCTTGGTATTAAACTCGTCATAAGAGGCTTCTGAACCGCTCTTGGTCTGACCCGTCACCAGGACCTGTTTGCCAGGGGTGACCCTCAGGGGCATGAAGCCCCCGACAACAGAGCTCCAGGATCATTCGGGGACTCAAACCCCTCCACCCCCTAAGGGGGCGGTTCAAGGAGGGGGGGTTCAGGGATGTTCCTTAAAAAGCCCTCGACCCTTCTGTGCTGGTGGTCCCTCCGAGCTGCTCTCCACGAGGAGGAGCAGGACCTGGTCCTCTGGGTCTTTGAAGCTCATCACCAGGGACAGAGGAACAGAGAGTGATAAATGTGGAGCTTTGCCCTGGACTCTCAGCCCCAAAGCGTTAAATCGATGTCATTCTTTTTATTTCATTCTCAGAGTGGGACGTGCCTCGTGTCGTGCGAGCACCAGGAGCATCACAAGAATCATTTAATACATTGTTTTTGCAACAACAACCTCCTGAAGAACTAATATTTAAGAGAAGATCCAGTTTAAAAATCACGTTGTTCTTTATTGTCTGATTTCATTTGTGATAAAGACACTTTTTATTAGTCTAGTCTTAGTTAAACAACTTCAATTTAAATGTTCAATGAAAAACAACAACAATGCAAACCTCGTCTGGTTCCACTCCTGGTTTATGTTGCAACTGTCATGACACGGAAAGCCACACACACAGCCACATCTGCCCCGGGGCAGACTGACCCCCAGGGCTCATTCAGAAACCAAACTTACACTCCATTAATTCAGTTAAATTCCATTTATTTTTGTAGTGCCCAAATCACAGTTTAAAGCCCTTCAGTTAAACAAACGCTCATGTATTTTCATAATTACAGGATTTAAAACATCAAACAATTCACCTTTTACACATAATCAAACCTCAGTGACACTAAACACGAGGGAGATCTGCATCTGACGTCTCACAATTAACAGAAAATGTTATTTTACGGCTGAGTTATAAGAGAAACATAATGACCCGATGACAAGTGTCACTTTTTGATCAAAAACAAAGATTCAAACATAACATTAAATCCCACTTTGTGATGGAGCTGAACAGTTACAGGACATTTAGGTTCAAAATGTGAAATACATTTGGTCTCAGAACATTCTGAAGTCCGACTGAAAACAAATCAAATCAAATCAATTTATGTTTCTAATGCCCAAAATCACAACAACAGTTGCCTCGATGGGCCAGAACCAAATGATTTGGAAAATTACATTTTATGCACAAAAAATTAAAGAACAGAATTTATAATTCTTTATTATCATTTCTTTCAACAGGTTTATTCTGTTCAAACGTCTTATTTACTTATATTAAGTGTTGAACGTTCACTTTCACACATCAACTCCTTTTTCCCACAGTCGTCGCTCGTAAAAACTCTAAAGGCTCGAGTGGTTTCCCATTTTCACTTTTACAGTGTTTAAGTCCCAAAGGTCATGGACTTTTGGAGGTTTGAGAAGATCAGCTGCTGAAGTGTGGATTTGAACTGTGAGGATCTGAAAATCTATTCTTGTATTTTTAAATTAGAATTTTGCATTTTGATTTTTGAAACCAGCTTCATCACAAACAGATCTGTGTGGAACGTCATTAAAACAAAGTCTCTTCATGTTTGTGGCTCGTCGCACAAATCAGTCAACTTTATATATTGTTTTAACAATGAGACTTTTCCATCTTTAACGGACGAGACAAAACAACAGAAGAGCTAAAGTGGGCGGGGCAGAATAAGGTGAATAGGTCAAGGATATTTTTCATGGAATTTGATCAAGGTCAGATAAATAGTGCATTAACGGTCAGAGGGTCTGAGGTCATTTAAATCTATGACAGGAAAATAAAAGTGCAGTCGTCCCAGTCCAAACGTCCAGCTCCTCAGACCTTCATCTGGACCTTAGCTCCACCAGAGAAACACCAGCTGCGTCTGGTTCATCGGACATTTAAAATACATCCACCACTAAATCTCCTGAATCTCCTCTAAAAACGTCTCCACTCGTCTGCGCAGCTCGGCGCCACAGTTGGCTCGGACCTTCAGTAAAACTTTGATGCTGTTGAATCTGCAGCTCGACTTGATGGGGATCTGTGCCGCCCTCAGGTGGTACTCTGTGGAAGTGCGTGGATCGTGCATTTCAAAGTTCATAAACTTGGCGTAGTTATGGTAGACCATCTGCTTGGACACCGGCTCCAGGTCCCGCCGGAGCAGGTCCTGGTACAGCCGGTCGGCCCGGGTCAGGCTGTGGTTGGATTTGGCCCAGACGTTGGCCAGATCCACCTGGAGCCTGAGGCAGGAGTCCGGGTACAGAGGCCCCGCCTCCTGCAGCAGCGCCGCCGCCCGATCGATCAGCTCCTGACTCGCCAGCTCCCCCTGCTGGTCCAGCTGCCACTTCAGGCACGAGGCCAGGCGGGCCTTCAGGTACCGACTGTCGGGACGCTCCCGCAGAACCTCCTCCGCCAGAGCCACCGCCTCCTCCACAGGCCCCGCCCTCCGCAGCAGCTCCAGCACCGACTGCACCCCTCTGTGCCTCCTGCCCGGGCTCTGCAGGAGCCGAGCGCCCAGAGCGGCCGCCTGCGCCCTCAGCTGTGCTCCTGGGCGGGCGCGCTCCTCCCTGCGCTCCTCCCTGCGCTCCTCCCTGCGCTCCTCCCCGCGCTCCTCCTCCCCGCGGCCGCTCCTCTCTCTCTGCAGCTGCAGGATTAGATACTCTGCGTGCAGCTCCAGGTTGTCTGGGTCCTGGTCCAGGGCTCGGTTCATCTTGAGGAGGACCTGGTTGTCCGTGGTCTTGCTGTGTCTCTTGGCGCTCACGAGGGCCAGGGCCTGAGCGCTGAGCCACTCCACCCGCCCCGGCTCCTGCTCCAGAGCCGCCTCAAACAGCTCCACCGCCAAGAGCTTCCGGTCGTTATAGAACTCCATCAGACTGAAGGCCTTCTCGGCCAGCACCTCGGGGTGCTCTCCCTCCGTGGGGTGCTCTCTGAGGAGCGCCTCCGCTCTGCTCAGGTACTCCTGGCTCTCCTCCCGCTCTCCTCTCTCGTGGTGCAGCCAGGCCAGGTCGCCGTAGTTCACCAGGAGCCCGGGGCCCCTGAGGATCTCCGAGGCCGAGCGGAGGAGGTCGAGGGCGTCTGAGGGGCGCCCCAGTCTGGCCTGGAGGAAGCCCTGCAGGTTGTAGCTCTGTGCCCTCCAGGGGGCGCTCTCGTCGGGGAGGAGGTCCTCCAGACGGTCCCTGACGGAGAACATGGTGGAACGAGAGCGGTGCAGCTCCCACGTGAAGTGACACTGCAGCTCCTGGAGGCGGCCGCTCTGCTCTGAGCTCTGCGCTTCTGCCAAGATCGACTCACGACTCATGTTGGTCAATTCTTTGAGACTGTTCTCTCTGAAGTAGGAATCATCATCAATCAGTGCTGCTCTCTTGTGGTATTTGGTGGCCTTGTTGGGGTCCTGTTGCTTGCACTTTAAGAATTTAGCGTAGCGGTTGAAGAACATCTGCCTCTCTGGAAGCTCCATTTGCTTCTGCACCTGGAGGAGCCTTTGGTACATCTCCTCGGCTTTGCGGCGATCTGATTTGCTGTAAAGATCTGCCAGGTCCATCTCCTTCACCAGAGCAGAGTCTGGATACAGCTGGATGACCTGCTGCAGCAGACGCACGGCTCTGTCCAGCAGATGGCGCTGTGAGGCTCCGTCCTTGTGGTGCAGGACCCTCCACTTGTAGCAGAGCGCGGCGCACCTTATGACGTAGCGGCTCTGCGGGTGCCTCTCCAGCGCCTCGTCGGCCCAGAAGATGGCGCCGTCCACGTGGTGGATCTGGCGGTAGAACCTGAGCACGACCTTCAGGCCGCTGTAGCTGCTGTCGGCTCTGGACACGATCCTCTCCGCCAGCTCGTCCACGGCGTCCTTCACGTCCTCGCCGTGCCGCGCTCGCTGGCTCAGGTACTCCGCGCTCACGTACAGGTTCTCCGGGTCGTCCTGGTGAGCCCTCTCCATCTCCTGGAGGACCTGGCGGTCCACGCCCTCGGGCTGGTGTTTGCAGGCGCTCGCGAGGGCCAGGACCCGGGAGCTCCTCCACTCGACCCGCCCCGGCTCCTGCTCCAGAGCCTCCTCAAACAGCTGCGCCGCCTCCAGCTTCTGCCGCGGGCCGACGGTCATCAGGGTCCAGGCCTTCTCGGCCAGCACCTCGGGGTGCTCTCCCTCCGTGGGGTGCTCTCTGAGGAGCGCCTCCGCTCTGCTCAGGTACTCCTGGCTCTCCTCCCGCTCTCCTCTCTCGTGGTGCAGCCAGGCCAGGTCGCCGTAGTTCACCAGGAGCCCGGGGCCCCTGAGGATCTCCGAGGCCGAGCGGAGGAGGTCGAGGGCGTCTGAGGAGCGCCCCAGTCTGGCCTGGAGGAAGCCCTGCAGGTTGTAGCTCTGTGCCCTCCAGGGGGCGCTCTCGTCGGGGCAGATGTCGATGAGTTGGTCCCTGAGGCGCAGCAGCTCGGACCGACTGCAGCTCAGCTCCCACGTGAAGTGACACTGCAGCGCGCTGAGGGCGGGGCCTGAGGAGAGGGGGGTGAGGGCGGGGCCTGAGGAGAGGGGTGGGTGGGCGGGGCCTGAGGAGAGGGGGGTGAGGGCGGGGTCTGAGGAGAGGGCGCTGAGGGCGGGGCCTGAGGAGAGGGCGCTGAGGGCGGGGCCTGAGGAGAGGGGGGTGAGGGCGGGGCCTGAGGAGAGGGGGGTGTGGGCGGGGTCTGAGGAGAGGGGGGTGAGGGCGGGGCCTGAGGAGAAGGGGGTGTGGGCGGGGCCTGAGGAGAGGGTGCTGTGGGCGGAGTCTGAGGTGCACCCGCTGTGGGAGAGAGAGAAACAGTGAGGACGTCTGGAGGAACTGTCTCACAGATGAACTTCAGCTTCACAGTGAATTAAAGCGGTTTATTCACAAACTGCAGCTGAGATGAATATTTACTACAGATGCCCTCCCACCAGAATCAGACAAACCCCAGACCCAGAGGCTCGGGTTAAACCTCCACGACTTAAACAACAAACCACTGAACAACCAGGAAGTGACATGAAAGAAACCAAACATGAAGTCTGGTCTGACCCTGTCGTGTCTGTTTGACAGGTGCACATTAAGGACAGGTGCACATTAAGGACAGGTGCACATTAATGGACAGGTGCACATTAACGGACAGGTGCACATTAACACTTAAAGGGCCTATGGTTTTATTCGCTGCATTCACACGTGTCGTTCCTGTCTTACACTTTACACTCTTACACTTTTACACTTTACACTCTTACACTCTTACACTTTACACTCTTACACTTTTACACTTTACACTCTTACACTCTTACACTCTTACACCGGTCGAGCTGTAGTTTGTGGAGAAAAGTGTAAGAATCTGTCACATGTGTTTGATTTGTCGGACAAACAAATCTGTGACATTAGTTGAGTTTTAGCCCAGAGAGCAGAGTCATTTCCTGGTGTGATGTCATCGTTTACAACCAGGAAGTGATTTTACAAAAGTTAAAAAACAGCTAACAATGATGAAATGTATAATTATTTTTAGCAAAACTTTGAATATATTTATCTGATCTGTATTTTAGTGACATGAGTCTAACCTGTCATAGGCCCTTTAAACCTGTCACAGGCCCTTTAACATTTAACATTAACATTAACAGGATGAACTCTGCATTTAACGCTCAAGTTAAAGAGTTTAAAGGCTGAGGCAGAACTAAACAAACCTGTGACTCACCTCATTCTGAAGCCACTTCAAGACCCTGTTTAGACCTGGTCTAGTCCTGGTTCAGACCGGGTTTGGTCCTGGTTTAGTCCTGGTTCAGACCTGGTTCAGTCCTGGTCTAGTCCTGGTTTAGTCCTGGTTTAGTCCTGGTTCAGACCGGGTTTGGTCCTGGTTTAGTCCTGGTTTAGTCCTGGTTTAGTCCTGGTTTAGTCCGGGTCTGGTTCACTTCTGGCGGAGCTTGTGTTCTTCTTCTTCTTCTTCTTCTTCTAAAATGACTTTCGATTTCAGTGAAACGAAACAAACGGATCTGAATAAATTAAATCCACGGATCAATAATTAATGGACGCGGTGTTTAATCTTTAATAATGATCATTAGTATCATTAATATTATTGATATAATTAGTATCATTAACATTAGAAGGACTTCAACTTTGACGTTCCGTTTCCTCGCGCTGTGACGTGCGCGGTGACGTCAGAGCGCTGTGCGTGATGGCGGCGGAGGCTCGAGCTGCGGAGCGCGACATGAACCGTGAGTAAAACCCCGGCCCGGGGCCCCGAACCGGGCCGTTCAGCGAGAAAGAACCGGGTCCGACCCGCGAGACCGAACCTCACGTGGCACCGGAACCACGGGCCGCGTGAGCGCGCGAGCGCGGGAACGTGAGCCCGGGCCTCAGCGCGGAGCTCCGGCCTCAGCGCGGAGCTCCGGCCTCAGCGCGGAGCTCCGCCACAGGATCCAAACACAGGGGCCAGACACAGGGGCCAGACACAGGGGCCAGACACAGGGGCCAGACACAGGGGCCAGACACAGGGGCCAGACACAGGGGCCAGACACAGGGGCCAAACACAGAGTAAATGTGACGGAAACAGTGTAAACCAGTGGTTCTCAAACTAGGGGTCGGGACCCCAAATGGGGTCGTGAAATGATTTCCGGGGCCCCAGATGGAGACAAAAGTACACAATGAAGTTAAACAAGGCCTGACTCCTTCAGAGCAGTAAATGTTTATCGGGCGATCAAAGTCATTTTTCTAGAACTATATTCTCAAAATAAAGTCAAACATTAGATTTAAGACTAGTTTATCACTTTGTGTGTCGCCTGTTGTTTGTGTTTGTGGGTCGTGAATGTGAACTCTTGTTATTATTGGGGGTCACTGTGTAAGAGCATTAAACAGAGGCCTCTGCGCGGAGCTGCACCACGGGGCCCTCAGGGGGGATTCAGAAACACAAGTCGATCTGTTGAAATATTTTATTTTAAACAGTTAATATTTCTTTTCCCGGCTGTGATCACCTCTCAAGTTTAGTTTTTATTCTTTTTATTCTTTTACCTCCGGTTTATTGAACTCGTTCTGAGTCAAACTGGGACAGAACAGAATCCTGTTCATTTTAGTCAAACGTGAGATTCAGACGTGATTGAATCCAGAACGAGCTGGAAATGAAAACAAAATCATCATCAGGATCACGTGTCATAAACAGTGGATCGTCATATCGTTTTGCTCTTCAAACAGTTCATCTTCTTTATTCCACGATTCTGGTCACAGTTTGTTTCTCTTGAGCTGTAGTTGAGCTGCTGTGGTTAAATGTGTGTTCTGTTCTGAGCATGTGCAGAAGGAGGCGCGGGACAAACGGAGAGCGAGTCGGACGACAACAAGCCGTCCACGTCCACAGGTTCAACAGCTCTTATTACCACTGATTCTACTGTTATTACTGTTGTAATTACTATACTATTACCACTACTAGTACTATTACTACTGCGGCTACTACTGTTACTGCATGTACTACTATTACACTGTTACACTGTTACACTGTTACACTGTTACACTGTTACACTATTACACTGTTACACTGTTACACTATTACACTGTTACACTGTTACACTGTTACACTGTTACACTGTTACACTGTTACACTGTTACACTGTTACACTATTACACTGTTACACTGTTACACTGTTACACTGTTACACTGTTACACTATGACACTGTTACACTGTTACACTGTTACACTATGACACTGTTACACTGTTACACTATTACACTGTTACACTGTTACACTATGACACTGTTACACTGTTACACTGTTACACTGTTACACTGTTACACTATTACACTATTACACTGTTACACTGTTACACTATGACACTGTTACACTATGACACTGTTACACTGTTACACTGTTACACTGTTACACTGTTACACTATTACACTGTTACACTGTTACACTGTTACACTACTGTTACACTATTACACTGTTACACTGTTACACTGTTACACTGTTACACTGTTACACTGTTACACTGTTACACTGTTACACTGTTACACTGTTACACTGTTACACTGTTACACTGTTACACTGTTACACTGTTACACTGTTACACTGTTACACTGTTACACTATGACACTGTTACACTGTTACACTGTTACACTGTTACAATGTTACAACTGTACTTATTGCTCATTATTACACTGTTGGCACCCGCGACACTATTACACTGTTACACTATGATTAATTGTTACACTTATGATGTACTGTTACCACTGTTACACTGTTACACTCGCCGTTACACTCAATTACACTGTTACACTGTTACACTATTACCACTAATACACTGTTACTCATGATACCGTTACACTTACCATGACACTGGGAAAGCTGGCACTGTTACACTGTTACACTGTTGCTACCGTTACACTATGACACCTGTTACAGCACTATTGACATACTGTGAATACACTGTTACACTGTTAGGTTGTTACACTGTTACACTATGGCACTCGTTACACTGTTTACAATTCATGACACTGTTACACTCGTTACACTCCATGACACTCCGTTACACTATTACAATGTTAAGCACTATTACACTGTTACAATTGGCGACACTGTTACACTGTTGCCACTCATGACACTGGTTACCGACACTGTTACATCGCCGCACTGTTACACTGTTACGCACTGTTCACTACTCATGACACCAGGTTACACTATTACACCGTTACACCGTTGGGCAATGTTACACTATTACACTGTTGGTACTGTTACACTAACGTTACCGTTACACTATTACACTGTTGGCAATGCCATACTGGCGAGGCTAATTGCCAGTACCGTTGGGCACCGTGTTACCATGACACTGTTACAATGTTGCCACTTACATTACACTATTACACTGTTACACTGTTAAGCATTGTTACACTATTACACTGTTACACTATTACACTGTCATACTCATTACACTGCGTTACACTATTACACGTTACAATTGTTACACTATGACACTGTTACACTGTTACACTGTTACACTGTTACACTCGTTACACTGTTACACTCATTACTACCATGACACTGTTACACTGTTACACTATTACACTGTTACACTATTACACTGTTAAGCACTGTTACACTGTTACACTATGACACTATTACACTATTACACTGTTACACTGTGACCACTGTTACACTATGACACTGTCATACACTATGTTACACTGTTTACACTATGACACTGTTACACTGTTACACTGTTACTAATTCAAGGGCAATGTTACACTATTACACTATTACTAATTGCTGCACTCGTTGGGCACTATGACACTCGTTACACTATGACACTGCTTTCAAGCACTGCTTAGCACCAGCGGCACTGTTACACTATTACACTATTACACTGTTACACTGTTACACCGTTACACTATTAAGCACTGTAAGTGTTTTCTTTACACTGTTACACCATGACACTGTTAAGCACTATTACACTGTTACACTATGACACTGTTACACTGTTAGCACTGTTGCTAATTTGGGCGAGTTACCGTTGCGACAACTGCCATACACTATGACACTGTTACACTGTTACACTGTTACACTATTAAGCACTGTTACACTATGACACTGTTGAGCACTGTTACACTGTTACACTGTTACACAGAGGGACAGAGGGACACAGTGGGACACAGAGGGACACAGAGGGACACACAGGGGACACAGAGGGAACACAAGAGGGACACACTGGGACACAGTGGGACACAGAGGGACACAGTGGGACACAGTGTAGAACTACAGATGGGACACAGAGGGTTACACAGTGGGACACAGTTAAGGACACAGAGAGGACACAGTGGGACACAGAGAGGAACACAGAGGGACACAGAGGGACAAGAAAATACAGGAGGACACAGAGGGACACAGTGGGACACAGAAAGGAGACACAGAAAGGAGACACAGGTGGGACACAGAGGGACACAGAGAAAGAGACACAGAAGTGGGACACAGAGGGGACACAGTGAGAGGACACAGAGGGACAGGGACACAGAGGGACACAGTGGGACACAGGACACAGAGGAGACACAGGACACAGGGACACAGTGGAGACACAGTGGAGACACAGTGGAGACACAGTGGAGACACAGTGGGACACAGAAGAGGACACAGTAGGACACAGAGGGGACACAGAGGGACACAGTGGGAATGGGGCCAGAGGGACACAGTGGACACAGTGGGACACAGTAGGACACAGTGGGACACAGGACACACAGTGAGACACAGTGGGACACAGAGGGACACAGTGGGACACAGGGACACAGAGGGCCAGAGTGATCAGGCTGGTGTACAGTGCCAGAGATCACAGTGGACACAGAGGGACACAGTGGGAGGACACAATGGGACACAGATGAACCTACAGAGGACACAGTGGGACACAGGACCTGGAGACATGGGCCTGATGGGACACACAGTGGGACACACAGTGGGACACAGAGGACACAGTGGGACACAGTAGGGACACAGTGGGACACAGTGGTCACAGAGTGAGACAGGACACAGAGGGACACAGTGGGACACAGTGGGACACAGAGGGACACAGTGGGACACAGAGGGACACAGAGGGACACAGAGGGACACAGTGGGACACAGAGGGACACAGTGGGACACAGAGGGACACAGTGGGACACAGTGGGACACAGAGGGACACAGTGGGACACAGAGGGACACAGTGGGACACAGAGGGACACAGAGGGACACAGTGGGACACAGAGGGACACAGTGGGACACAGAGGGACACAGAGGGACACAGAGGGACACAGTGGGACACAGAGGGACACAGAGGGACACAGAGGGACACAGAGGGACACAGTGGGACACAGAGGGACACAGAGGGACACAGTGGGACACAGTGGGACACAGTGGGACACAGTGGGACACAGAGGGACACAGTGGGACACAGAGGGACACAGAGGGACACAGAGGGACACAGTGGGACACAGTGGGACACAGATGGACACAGAGGGACACAGTGGGACACAGAGGCACACAGTGGGACACAGAGGGACACAGAGGGACACAGAGGGACACAGAGGGACACAGAGGGACACAGTGGGACACAGAGGGACACAGTGGGACACAGAGGGACACAGTGGGACACAGTGGGACACAGAGGGACACAGAGGGACACAGTGGGACACAGAGGGACACAGAGGCCTCAGCTCGTGGTGGGACCTTAACGAGGTTCAACCAGAAACAACAAACAGGAGACGAGAACGTTTGAGTTTCAGTTCTATTCATTTTTGTAGCGACAAAAATTACAGCAGTGTCCTGGACCAGAGCCCCCTGTGTGTCCCAGAGCGCCCCCTTCTGTCCCAGAGCGCCCCCTGTGTGTCCCAGAGCGCCCCCTGTGTGTCCCAGAGGACTGCAGTGGGACACCTGTGTGTCCCAAGCCCCTGGTGTCCCAGAGCACACCCTTGTGTCCCAGCCTGTGTCCACAGTGTGTCCCAGAGCCTTCTGTCCCAGTGTGTCCCAGAGCCTTTCTGTCCCAGGCGCCTTCTGTCCCATGGTGACAGCCCCTGTCTGTCCCAGAGTGCCTCTGTCACCCAGTAGCTGACCTGTCTGTCCCAGTGCGCCTCCTGTGTGTCCCAGAGCCCCTTTCTGTCCCAGTGCTCCCTTCTGTCCCAGGTCTTCATGCCCAGAGCCTGTCTGTCCCAGAGCGCCTCTCATGTGTGTCCAGGCCTTTCTGTCTCCCAAGCCCTTCTGTCTCCAGAGCGCCTGTCTGTCCCAGTGTGTGTGTCTCCATAGACGGCCTGTCTGTCCCAGTGTGTGTCTCCATGAAGTGACGCCTGTTTCTGTCTGTGTGTCTCCATGGTGAGCGCCTGTCTGTCCCAAGTCTCTTCTGTCTCCCTGTGTGACAGGCCTGTCTGTCCCAGAGCGTCTCCATGTGTGACCAGAGGCCCTGTCTGTCTGTGTGTCGTCTCCATGTGTGTCCCAGGCCTGTCTGTCTGTGTGTGTCTCCATGGTGAGCCTGTCTGTCTGTGTGTCTCCATGGTGACGGCCTGTCTGTCCCAGTGCTCTTCTGTCTCCAGAGCCCCTGTCTGTCTGTGCTCTGTCTCCATGGTAGCCCTGTCTGTGTGTGTCTCCATGAGCCCCCTGTCTGTCTGTGTGTGTCTCCATGGTGACGGCCTGTCTGTCTGTGTGTGTCTCCATGGTGACGGCCTGTCTGTGTGTGCCTCCATGGTGTCCAGGCACCCCCCTGTCTGTCCCAGTCCATGGTGTCCAGGCCTGTCTGTCTGTGTGTGTGTCCCAGGTAGCGCCTGTCTGTCTGTGTGTGTCTCCATGGTTTGGGCCGGTCTGTCTGTGTGTGTGCGTCTCCATGGTAACGGCCTGTCTGTGTGTGTGCGTCTCCATGGTAACGGCCTGTCTGTGTGTGTGCGTCTCCATGGTAACGGCCTGTCTGTCTGTGTGCGTCTCCATGGTAACGGCCTGTCTGTGTGTGTCTCCATGGTGACGGCCTGTCTGTCTGTGTGCGTCTCCATGGTGACGGCCTGTCTGTGTGCGTCTCCATGGTGACGGCCTGTCTGTCTGTGTGCGTCTCCATGGTGACGGCCTGTCTGTCTGTGTGTGTCTCCATGGTGACGGCCTGTCTGTCTGTGTGTGTCTCCATGGTGACGGCCTGTCTGTGTGCGTCTCCATGGTGACGGCCTGTCTGTCTGTGTGCGTCTCCATGGTGACGGCCTGTCTGTCTGTGTGTGTCTCCATGGTGACGGCCTGTCTGTCTGTGTGTGTCTCCATGGTGACGGCCTGTCTGTCTGTGTGCGTCTCCATGGTGACGGCCTGTCTGTCTGTGTGTGTCTCCATGGTGACGGCCTGTCTGTGTGCGTCTCCATGGTGACGGCCTGTCTGTGTGTGTCTCCATGGTAACGGCCTGTCTGTGTGCGTCTCCATGGTAACGGCCTGTCTGTGTGCGTCTCCATGGTGACGGCCTGTCTCTGCAGCCGGGAGAAAAGCCTGCCCTCTGTGTCCTGAGGAGAAGTTTAAGTCCTGCTACAGCCACAAACTCAGGAGACACCTCCAGAACCTGCACTGGAAGGTCTACGTCGAGTTCCAAGGTGAGGCCCTGTCCTGGTCCTGGTCCTGGCTCTGGTCTCAGTCCTGGCCCTGTTCTGGTCCTGGTCTCAGTCCTGGCCCTGGTCCTGGTCCTGGCCCTGGCCCCGGTCCCGGTCCCAGTCCTGGTCTCAGTCCCGGTCCCGGTCCTGGTCCTGGTCTCAGTCCTGGTCCTGGCTCTGGTCCTGGTCCTGGTCTCAGTCCCGGTCCTGGTCCTGGTCTCAGTCCTGGTCCTGGTCCTGGCCCTGGTCCTGGTCCTGGTCTCAGTCCCGGCCCTGGCCCTGGCCCTGGTCCTGGCCCTGGCCCCGGCCCTGGCCCGGTCCTGGCCCGGCCCCGGTCCTGGTCTCAGTCCCGGTCCTGGTCTCAGTCCTGGTCCTGGCCCCGGCCCCGGCCCTGGCCCTGGCCCCGGCCCCGGTCCAGTCCTGGTCTCAGTCCTGGTCTCAGTCCTGGTCTCAGTCCTGGTCCTGGTCTCAGTCCCGGTCCTGGTCTCAGTCCTGGTCCTGGCCCTGGCCCTGGCCCCGGCCCTGGCCCTGGTCCTGGTCTCAGTCCCGGCCCTGGCCCTGGTCCTGGTCTCAGTCCCGGTCCTGGTCTCAGTCCCGGTCCTGGTCTCAGTCCCGGTCCTGGTCTCAGTCCCGGTCCTGGTCTCAGTCCTGGTCCTGGCCCTGGCCCTGGCCCCGGCCCTGGCCCTGGTCCTGGTCTCAGTCCCGGCCCTGGCCCTGGCCCTGGCCCTGGCCCCGGCCCCGGTCCAGTCCTGGTCTCAGTCCTGGTCCTGGCCCTGGCCCCGGCCCTGGCCCTGGTCCTGGTCTCAGTCCCGGCCCTGGCCCTGGCCCTGGCCCCGGCCCTGGCCCTGGCCCTGGTCTCAGTCCCGGTCCTGGTCCTGGCCCTGGCCCCGGCCCCAGTCCTGGTCTCAGTCCCGGTCCTGGTCTCAGTCCCGGTCCTGGTCTCAGTCCTGGCCCTGGTCTCAGTCCCGGTCCTGGTCTCAGTCCCGGTCCTGGTCTCAGTCCCGGTCCTGGTCTCTGTTTCAGGTCAGAGGATGTGTATCTGTCATCTTCCTTGTCGAGCGCTGAAGCCCGGCCCGTCGTCGGAGCAGGTACCGTTCAGTCCTGGTGTAGACCGGTCGTAGACCTGGTCCAGACGTGGTCTTGTCTCTGATCTTCTTCTTCTGCCTCAGTCTTCGTCGCGACACGCCGCTCACTATCACTGCGTGGTGTGTTCAGGAACAATCGCCCGAAAAACCGACATGATCAGCCACCTCAAACGCCACACCAACAAAGGAGAGACCCAGGCCAGCTACAGCCTGGACCCGGACCAGGACCAGGACCAGGACCAGGAGCCCGGTGAGGCCCGAGGCCGGCTTAGTCCGGGTTTAGACCTGGTTTAGACCTGGTTTAGTCTTGGTTCAGTCCTGGTTTAGTCCTGGTTTAGTCCAGGTTTAGACCTGGTTTAGTCCCTCTTTAGTCCTGGTTTAGTCCTGGTTTAGTCCTGGTTTAGTCCTGATTCAGTCCTGGTTCAGTCCTGGTTCAGTCCTGGTTCAGTCCTGGTTCAGTCCTGGTTTTGTCCTGGTTCAGTCCTGGTTCAGTCCTGGTTCAGTCCTGGTTTAGTCCTGGTTCAGTCCTGGTTCAGTCCTGGTTCAGTCCTGGTTTAGTCCTGGTTTAGTCCTGGTTTAGTCCTGGTTCAGTCCTGGTTTAGTCCTGGTTCAGTTTTGGTTCAGTCCTGGTTTAGACCTGGTTTAGACCTGGTTTAGTCCTGGTGTTTCTTTGTGGGTTTGGTTCTGTGTTCGGTTGTGGGTTTGGTTGTGGGTTTGGTTGTGTTTGGTTGTGTGTGTGTTGTGGGTTTGGTTCTGTGTTCGGTTGTGGGTTTGGTTGTGTGTTTGGTTGTGGGTTCGGTTGTGGGTGTGGTTGTGTGTTTCCTCACGTCTTGTTGTCTCCTCAGCTCCCTCGGGGCAGACCCTGGAGTGTTCGGTTGTGTGTGTGTTGTGGGTTTGGTTGTGTGTTTGGTTGTGGGTTTGGTTGTGGGTTCGGTTGTGGGTTCGGTTGTGTGTTTCCTCACATGGTCTTGTCTCCTCAGCTCCCTCGGGGCAGACCCTGGAGTGTTCGGTTGTGTGTGTGTTGTGGGTTTGGTTGTGTGTTTGGTTGTTTGGTTGTGTGTTCGGTTGTGTGTTTGGTTGTGGGTTTGGTTGTGGGTTCGGTTGTGTGTTTCCTCACGTGCTGTTGTCTCCTCAGCTCCCTCGGGGCAGACCCTGGAGTGTTTGGTTGTTTGGTTGTTTGTTTGGTTGTGTGTTTGGTTGTGTGTTTGGTTGTGTGTTTGGTTGTGGGTTCGGTTGTGGGTTCGGTTGTGGGTGTGGTTGTGTGTTTCCTCACGTGCTGTTGTCTCCTCAGCTCCCTCGGGGCAGACCCTGGAGTGTTTGTTGTGTGTCTGGTTGTTTGGTTGTGTGTTTGGTTGTTTGTTTGGTTGTGGGTTCGGTTGTGTGTTTGGTTGTGGGTTCGGTTGTGGGTTCGGTTGTGGGTTCGGTTGTGTGTTTCCTCACGTCTTGTTGTCTCCTCAGCTCCCTCGGGGCAGACCCTGGAGTGTTTGGTTGTTTGGTTGTGTGTTTGGTTGTGTGTTTGGTTGTGTGTTTGGTTGTTTGGTTGTGTGTTTGGTTGTGTGTCTGGTTGTTTGGTTGTGTGTTTGGTTGTGTGTTTGGTTGTGGGTTCGGTTGTGGGTTCGGTTGTGGGTGTGGTTGTGTGTTTCCTCACATGGTCTTGTCTCCTCAGCTCCCTCGGGGCAGACCCTGGAGTGTCTGGTTGTGTGTTTGGTTGTGTGTTTGGTTGTGTGTTGTGTGTGTGGTTGTGGGTTCGGTTGTGGGTTCGGTTGTGGGTGTGGTTGTGTGTTTCCTCACATGGTCTTGTCTCCTCAGCTCCCTCGGGGCAGACCCTGGAGTGTTTGTTGTGTGTCTGGTTGTTTGGTTGTGTGTTTGGTTGTGTGTTGTGTTGGTTGTGGGTTTGGTTGTGGGTTCGGTTGTGGGTTCGGTTGTGTGTTTCCTCACATGGTCTTGTCTCCTCAGCTCCCTCGGGGCAGACCCTGGAGATCCTGAAGGAGCTCGGGACAAACGTGCAGCTGATGCCAAACTACAACACGCCCCAAAAGAGCGACACCTACTTCAGCCGCAAGATGAAGACCAACAGGTGGCGCTGCACTCACCGCTCTGCCCCTTTAAACACCTTTGACTGACATCTGGTCACAACACTAGCATAGCAAAAGTATACTTTGTGCAGCAGGGGGCGCCAGGACCTTAAAATGTGTGTGTGTGTGTACAGTGTGTGTGTGTGTGTGTGTCTCTGTGTGTCTCTGTGTGTGTGTGTGTGTGTGTGTGTGTGTGTGTGTGTACAGTGTGTGTGTGTGTGTGTGTGTGTGTCTCTGTGTGTCTCTGTGTGTGTGTGTGTGTGTGTGTGTGTCTGTCTCTGTGTGTCTCTCTGTGTGTGTGTGTGTGTGTGTGTGTGTCTGTCTCTGTGTGTCTCTGTGTGTGTGTCTCTCTGTGACGTGTGTCTCTGTGTGTCTCTGTGTCTCTGTGTGTCTCTCTCTGTGACGTGTGTCTCTGTGTGTGTCTCTGTGTCTCTGTGTGTGTCTCTCTGTGTCTCTGTGTCTCTGTGTGTCTCTGTGTGTGTCTCTGTGTGTCTCTGTGTGTCTCTGTGTGTCTCTGTGTGTCTCTGTGTCTCTCTGTGTCTCTGTGTGTGTCTCTCTGTGTGTCTCTGTGTCTCTGTGTGTGTCTCTCTGTGTGTCTCTGTGTCTCTGTGTGTCTCTCTCTGTGTGTCTCTCTGTGTGTGTGTCTCTGTGTCTCTGTGTGTCTCTGTGTGTGTCTCTGTGTGTCTCTGTGTGTCTCTGTGTGTCTCTCTGTGTGTCTCTCTGTGTGTCTCTGTGTGTGTCTCTGTGTGTCTCTGTGTGTGTCTCTGTGTGTGTCTCTGTGTGTCTCTGTGTCTCTGTGTGTGTCTCTCTGTGTGTCTCTGTGTCTCTGTGTGTGTCTCTCTGTGTGTCTCTGTGTCTCTGTGTGTCTCTCTCTGTGTGTCTCTCTGTGTGTGTGTCTCTGTGTCTCTGTGTGTCTCTGTGTGTGTCTCTGTGTGTCTCTGTGTGTGTCTCTGTGTGTGTCTCTCTGTGTGTCTCTCTGTGTGTCTCTGTGTGTGTCTCTGTGTGTCTTTGTGTCTCTGTGTGTGTCTCTCTGTGACGTGTGTCTCTGTGTCTCTCTGTGTGTGTCTCTCTCTCTGTGTGTGTCTCTCTCTGTGTGTGTGTCTCTGTGTGTGTGTCTCTCTGTGACGTGTGTCTCTGTGTGTCTCTGTGTCTCTGTGTGTGTGTCTCTGTGTGTGTGTCTCTCTCTGTGTGTGTCTCTCTCTCTCTGTGTCTCTCTGTGTGTGTCTCTCTCTGTGTGTGTGTCTCTGTGTGTGTCTCTCTCTGTGACGTGTGTCTCTGTGTGTCTCTGTGTCTCTGTGTCTCTGTGTGTCTCTGTGTGTGTCTCTGTGTGTCTCTGTGTCTCTGTGTGTCTCTGTGTGTGTCTCTCTCTCTGTGTCTCTCTGTGTGTGTCTCTGTGTGTCTCTGTGTCTCTGTGTGTGTCTCTCTGTGACGTGTGTCTCTGTGTCTCTGTGTGTCTCTCTGTGTGTGTCTCTCTCTCTGTGTGTCTCTGTGTCTCTCTGTGTGTGTGTCTCTGTGTGTCTCTGTGTCTCTGTGTGTGTCTCTCTGTGACGTGTGTCTCTGTGTCTCTGTGTGTCTCTCTGTGTGTGTCTCTCTCTCTGTGTGTCTCTGTGTCTCTCTGTGTGTGTGTCTCTCTGTGTGTGTCTCTCTGTGTGTGTGTGTGTGTCTCTGTGTGTCTCTGTGTCTCTGTGTGTGTGTCTCTCTGTGACGTGTGTCTCTGTGTTTCCAGACAGCTGGTGTTCTGTTCTCTGGCTGTTTTGGCTGAAGAGCGAAGTCCTCTGGAGTGTCTGGACGCCTTTGGAGCCACAGGTGAGTCCAGCTTTGGTCTTCAGGCATCATTTTGACCCGTTTCTGCTCCTCAGGGATCACGGGGCTGTGGTTTTGACCCGTTTCTGCTCCTCAGGCATCACGGGGCTGTTGTTTTGACCCGTTTCCTGTGGTTTTGACCCGTTTCTGCTCCTCAGGGATCACGGGGCTGTGGTTTTGACCCGTTTCCTGTTGTTTTGACCCGTTTCTGCTCCTCAGACATCACGAGGCTGTGGTTTTGACCCGTTTCCTGTGGTTTTGACCCGTTTCTGCTCCTCAGGCATCATGGGGCTGTGGTTTTGACCCGTTTCCTGTGGTTTTGACCCGTTTCTGCTCCTCAGGCATCATGGGGCTGCAGTGGGCCAAACACTTGCGCTCGGCCGTCCGGGTGACCATCACAGACATCAGCGACGCCTGCGTGAACATGATCAGGGAGAACTGTGAGCTCAACCAGATCCGGGTGGCTCCGTGGGCCGGGTCTGAGTCTGGACCCGGATCTGGGTCTGGGTCTGGACCAGGAGCAGAGGGGCGGTACCTGACCAGCGTGGAGGTCAACAAGATGGACGCCAACGTGATCCTGCACCTGAGGCCCTTCGACTACATGTGAGTCCTCACCACAAACACGGTTCAAATGTAGAGTTTAATAAAAGTGTCATTTGTGACGTATTTAAAGCTGCAACGATTCATGAACGAATGAAGGTCTGGACTAAACAGACTCTAAGACTCACCACCAGGAGGCTCCGGGCTGTAAAGGGTCTTTTTAGTCCTGGTTTGGTTCTGCTTCAGTCCTTTGTGTCTGTTAAATGAACCGTTTGTGTCTGATCTTTTCCTCAGACACCTGGATCCGTTCGGTTCGGCCGTGAACTTCCTGGACGCCGCCTTCAGAAACGTTCGTAACCACGGCGTGGTGTCGGTGACGTCCACAGACACCGGCTCGCTCTACGCCAAGTCGCCCAACGTGACCCTGCGGCACTACGGCGCCTCCCTGGTCCGCACCGAGTACTACAGGGAGCTGGCCGCGCGCATGGTCCTGGACGCCGTCGCACGGTAAGACCCCGCCTCTCCTCTGGGCCCCGCCTCTCCTCCGGGCCCCGCCTCTCCTCCGGGTGCTGTGGCCCCGCCTCTCCTCCGGGCGGTGGCCCCGCCTCTCCTCCGGGCGGCGGCCCCGCCTCTCCTCCGGGCCCCGCCTCTCCTCCGGGCCCCGCCTCTCCTCCGGGCGGCGGCCCCGCCTCTCCTCCGGGTGCTGTGGCCCCGCCTCTCCTCCGGGCGGCGCCGTGGCCCCGCCTCTCCTCCAGGCGGTGGCCCCGCCTCTCCTCCGGGCGGCGGCGTGGCCCCGCCTCTCCTCTGGGCCCCGCCTCTCCTCCGGGCGGTGGCCGCTCTTCTGGGCCTCTCCTCCGGGCTCCGCTCTCCTCTGGGCCCGCCTCTCCTCGCCGCCTCTCCTCCCGGCGGTGGCCCCGCCTCTCCTCGGCGGCGGCGTGGTCGCCTCTCCTCTGCCTCGCCTCTCCGGCGGCTCGCTTTCTCGCCTGGCGCGGCCCGCCTCTCCTCGGCGGCCCGCTTTCCGGGCGGTGGCCGCCTCTCTCCGGCGGCGCTGCGCCCGCTTTCCTCTCCGGCGCGCCGTGGCCCCGCCTCTCCTCCGGGCGGTGGCCCCGCCTCTCCTCCGGGCGGTGGCCCCGCCTCTCCTCCGGGCGGCGCTCTGACCCGGTCTGTGTTCCAGGGCGGCGGCTCGCTGTAACAAAGGTATCGAGGTCCTCCTGACGGTGGCGCTGGAGCACTTCGTGCTGGTGGTGGTGCGGGCCCTCAGGGGCCCCTCTCAGGCCGACGAGTCCATGAAGCGTCTGCGGCGCCTGGTGCACTGTCAGTGGTGCGAGGAGCGGCTGTTCCTCAAGCCTGGCACGCAGCTCGACGGTGAGGCCCGGTCCGCCCTGTCACCAGAAGGTTGTGGGTTCGACTCCTGATCTCTGGGTTTGGTTTCAGACTCTTTGCCGTGTTCGTGTCACGGGACGCTGCCGGGAACGACGGCCGTGACACTCGGACCGCTCTGGTGAGTATGAGCCGCCCTGGGCCGCCCTGGGCCGCCCTGGGCCGCCCTGAGCCACCCTGGGCCGCCCTGGGCCGCCCTGAGCCGCCCTGGGCCGCCCTGAGCCGCCCTGGGCCGCCCTGAGCCACCCTGGGCCGGCCTGAACCGCCCAGAGCCGCTCTGACAATTAGCAGCTAATCGAGGCTAGCTGTTTTAGCGGCTAATCGAGGCTAGCTGTTTTAGCGGCTAATCGAGGCTAGCTGTTTTAGCGGCTAATCGCGGCTAGCTGTTTTAGCGGCTAATCGAGGCTAGCTGTTTCAGCGGCTAATCGAGGCTAGCTGTTTTAGCGGCTAATCGAGGCTAGCTGTTTCAGCGGCTGTCGAGGCTAGCTGTTTTAGCGGCTAATCGAGGCTAGCTGTTTCAGCGGCTAATCGAGGCTAGCTGTTTCAGCGGCTAATCGAGGCTAGCTGTTTTAGCGGCTAATCGAGGCTAGCTGTTTCAGCGGCTAATCGAGGCTAGCTGTTTTAGCGGCTAATCGAGGCTAGCTGTTTCAGCGGCTAATCGAGGCTAGCTGTTTTAGCGGCTAATCGAGGCTAGCTGTTTCAGCGGCTGTCGAGGCTAGCTGTTTTAGCGGCTAATCGAGGCTAGCTGTTTTAGCGGCTAATCGAGGCTAGCTGTTTTAGCGGCTAATCGAGGCTAGCTGTTTTAGCGGCTAATCGAGGCTAGCTGTTTCAGCGGCTAATCGAGGCTAGCTGTTTCAGCGGCTAATCGAGGCTAGCTGTTTCAGCGGCTAATCAATGCTAGATGTTTAGATGCTAATGTGGAGTGGAGTCCCATGACTGTGATCTGAGTGTGCGTTTCTTAGTAACCACAGAGCCAATCAGGAGCCGGGATGTGGGCGGGTCATTGTTATTGTTGATGTTTTGTCAAAACAGAAACTGGTTAAACGTGTCCCATTATTTAACTCACATTTGACCCAAACTCACTGAACCTGATTCTGTTTGACACAAGGGCCCACTGTTACCATAGCAACCAGACTGTAAACAAGGCCCACTGTTACCATAGCAACCAGACTGTAAACAAGGCCCACTGTTACCATAGCAACCAGACTGTAAACAAGGGCCACTGTTACCATAGCAACCAGACTGTAAACAAGGGCCCACTGTTACCATAGCAACCAGACTGTAAACAAGGCCCCACTGTTACCATAGCAACCAGACTGTAAACAAGGGCCCACTGTTACCATAGCAACCAGACTGTAAACAAGGGCCCACTGTTACCATAGCAACCAGACTGTAAACAAGGGCCACTGTTACCATAGCAACCAGACTGTAAACAAGGGCCCACTGTTACCATAGCAACCAGACTGTAAACAAGGCCCACTGTTACCATAGCAACCAGACTGTAAACAAGGCCCACTGTTACCATGGCAACCAGACTGTAAACAAGGCCCACTGTTACCATAGCAACCAGACTGTAAACAAGGCCCACACACACAGTCAGAGACAGAAATAATCCATGATAAGGCTTTATTTTGTCTGTGTTTTCGATGGTGCGTCGCCTTTTGATGACATCACAGAGGGATCAGCTCCACTTCTGTCATTTTAACAAACTGCAGCTTCACAAATGTAAAAGTGATAAATGTTTACCCCAGATGCCCTCCCTCCAAACACAGTCAGGATCAGACCAACAGGAGACCCTCAAATATGGACTTTAAGTGTAGACCCATCTGACCCATCTGACCCGTGTGGCCCGTGTGGCCCATGTTACCCGTGTGGCCCATGTTACCTGTCTGACCCATGTGGCCCATGTTACCCGTGTGGCCCATGTTACCCGTCTGACTCTTGTGGCCCGTCTGACCCCTGTGGCCCATGTTACCCGTGTGGCCCATGTTACCCGTCTGACTCTTGTGGCCCGTCTGACCCCTGTGGCCCATGTTACCCCTGTGGCCCATGTTACCCTGTGGCCCATGTTACCCGTGTGGCCCATGTTACCCGTGTGGCCCATGTGACCCGTGTGGCCCATGTTACCCGTGTGGCCCATGTTACCCGTGTGGCCCATGTTACCCGTGTGGCCCATGTGACCCGTGTGGCCCATGTTACCCGTCTGACCCCTGTGGCCCATGTTACCTGTGTGGCCCGTGTGGCCCGTCTGACCCCTGTGGCCCATCTGACCCGTCTGACCCATGTTACCCATGTTACCCCTGTGGCCCATGTGGCTCGTCTGACCCGTGTGGCCCATGTGACCCGTGTGGCCCGTGTTACCCTGTGGCCCATGTTACCCTGTGGCCCATGTTTGCAGGAGCGGGCCTCTGTTCCACTCTGACTTCCTGAGGAGGATGTTAAAGGCCGCCGTCCGACACTCGATGGAGGAGGTGCAGCCTCTGCTCAAGACGCTCCTCTGTGAATGTGACTGCACCACCTCCAAGCACCAGAGCCAGGGTCTGCTCCTGCTCCTCCTCCTCCTGCTCCTCTGCTCCTCCTGCTCCTCCTCTGCTCCTCCTCTGCTCCTCCTCTTCTCCTCCTGCTCCTCCTCCTCTGCTCCTCCTCCTCTCCTCCTGCTCCTCCTCCTCTGCTCCTGCTCCTCTGCTCCTGCTCCTCCTCCTCTGCTCCTCCTCCTCTCCTCCTCCTCTGCTCCTCCTCCTCTGCTCCTCCTCCTCTGCTCCTGCCCCTCCTCCTCTGCTCCTCCTCCTCTCCTCCTCCTCTGCTCCTGCTCCTCTCCTCCTCCTCTGCTCCTCCTCCTCTGCTCTTCCTCTGCTCCTCCTCCTTTCCTCTGCTCCTCCTCCTCTTCTCCTCTCCTCCTCTTCTCTTGCTCCTCCTCCTCTTCTCCTCTCCTCCTCCTCTCTCTCCTCCTCTTCTCTCCTCCTCTCTTCTCCTCCCTCCTCCTCTCCCTCTTCTCCTCCTCCTCTGCTCCTCATCCTCTCCTCCTCCTCCTCTCCTGCTCCTCCTCCTCTGCTCCTCCTCCTCCTCTGCTCCTCCTCCTCCTCTGCTCCTCCTCTCCTCTCCTCCTCCTCTCCTCCTCCTCTGCTCCTGCTCCTCCTCTCCTCCTCCTCTTCTCCTCCTCCTCCTCCTCCTCTCCTCCTCCTCTGCTCCTCCTCCGCTTCTCCTCCTCCTCTCCTCCTCCTCTTCTCCCCCTCCTCTCCTCCTCTCTCTCCTCCTCCTCCTCCTCCTCCTCTCCTCCTCCTCCTCCTCCTCTCCTCCCTCCTCCTCCTCCTCCTCTTCTCCTCCTCCTCTCCTCCCTCCTCCTCTGCTCCTCCTCCTCTGCTCCTCCTCCTCTGCTCCTCCTCTTCTCCTCTCATCCTCCTCTGATCCTCTTTTCTCCTCCTCCTCCTCCTCTGCTCCTCCTCTGCTCCTCTTCTCCTCCTCTCCTCCTCCTCTGCTCCTCCTCCTCTGCTCCTCCTCCTCTGCTCCTCCTCTTCTCCTCTCCTCCTCCTCTGCTCCTCTTCTCCTCCTCCTCTTCTCCTCCTCTTCTCCTCCTCCCCTCCTCCTCCGCCTCCCGTCCTCCTCCTCCTCTCCTCCTCCTCCTCTGCTCCTCCTCCTCTCCTCCTCCTCTTCTCCTCCTCTTCTCCTCCCTCTTCTCCTCTCCCTCCTCTCTCCTCCCTCTGCTCCTCCTCCTCCTCTGCTCCTCCTCCTCTCCTCCTCCTCTGCTCCTCCTCCTCTGCTCCTCCTCCTCTGCTCCTGCCCCTCCTCCTCTGCTCCTGCTCCTCTCCTCCTCCTCTGCTCCTCCTCCTCTTCTCCTCTCCTCCTCTTCTCTTGCTCCTCCTCCTCTTCTCCTCTCCTCCTCCTCTGCTCCTCCTCCTCTTCTCCTCTCCTCTTCTCCCTCCTCTTTCTCCCTCCCTCCTCTCCTCCTCCTCTGCTCCTCCTCTCCTCCCTCCTCCTCCTCCTCCCTCCTCTGCTCCTCCTCTCCTCTCTTCCTCCTCCTCCTCCTCTCCTCCTCCTCTCCTCCTCCTCCTCTTCTTCTCCTCCTCCTCTGCTCCTCCTCATCTTCTGCTCCTCCTCATCCTCTGCTCCTCCTCCTCCTCTCCTCCTCTCCTCTCCTCCTCCTCTCCTCCTCCTCTGCTCCTCCTCCTCCTCTTCTCCTCCTCCTCTCCTCCTCCTCTGCTCCTCCTCCTCTGCTCCTCCTCCTCTCCTCCTCCTCTTCTCCTCCTCTTCTCCTCCTCCTCTCCTCCTCCTCTTCTCCTCCTCCTCTCCTCCTCCTCTGCTCCTCCTCCTCCTCTGCTCCTCCTCCTCCTCTCCTCTCCTCCTCCTCCTCCTCCTTTTCCTCCTCTCCTCCTCCTCTCCTCCTCCTCCTTCTGCTCCTCCTCCTCTGCTCCTCCTCCTCTCCTCCTCCTCTTCTCCTCCTCTTCTCCTCCTCCTCTCCTCCTCCTCTTCTCCTCCTCCTCTCCTCCTCCTCTGCTCCTCCTCCTCTGCTCCTCCTCCTCTCCTCCTCCTCTTCTCCTCCTCTTCTCCTCCTCCTCTCCTCCTCCTCTTCTCCTCCTCCTCTCCTCCTCCTCTGCTCCTCCTCCTCTCCTCCTCCTCTTCTCCTCCTCTTCTCCTCCTCCTCTCCTCCTCCTCTGCTCCTCCTCCTCTGCTCCTCCTCCTCTGCTCCTCCTCCTCTGCTCCTCCTCTTCTCCTCTCCTCCTCCTCTGCTCCTCTTCTCCTCCTCCTCCTCCTCCTCCTCTGCTCCTCCTCTGCTCCTCTTCTCCTCCTCTCCTCCTCCTCTGCTCCTCCTCCTCTGCTCCTCCTCCTCTGCTCCTCCTCCTCTGCTCCTCTTCTTCTCCTCTCCTCCTCCTCTGCTCCTCGTCTCTCTCTCTTCTCCTCTCTCCTCCTCTTCTCCTCCCTCCCTCTCTCCTCCTCCTCCTTCCTCCTCCTCCTCTGCTCCTTTCCTCTCCTCTCCTCCTCCCCTTCCTCCCTCCTCCTCTGCTCTCCTTCTTCTCCTCCTCTCCTCCTCTCCTCCTCCTCCTCCTCCCTCTCCTCCTTTCCTCTGCTCCTCCTCTGCTCCTACCTCTCCCTCCTCCTCTGCCTCCTCTTCTCCTCCCTCCTCTCCTCCTCCTCTGCTCCTCTGCTCTCCTCCTCCTCCTCTCCTCTCCTCCTCCTCTGCTCCTCTCCTCCTCCTCTCCTCCTCCTCTCCTCTCCTCTCCTCCTCTCCTCCTCTCCTCCTCCTCTCTCCTTCCCTCCTCCTTTCTGCTTCCTCCTCCTCCTCCTCTCCTCCTCCTCTGCTCCTCTTCTCCTCCTCTGCTCCTCCTCCTCTGCTCCTCCTCCTCTGCTCCTCCTCCTCTTGTGTCTTTAATTGTCTTTTGTTTTTCAGTTGAATGTGGAGTTGTCATTAAAACTTTACAAAGTGAAGAATCTGGAGCTGATTCTGCAGGTGAGTCCTGGTCCTGGTCCTGGTCTGGTCCTGGTCCTGGTCTGGTCCTGGTCTGGTCCTGGTCCTGGTCCTGGCCCTGGCCCTGGCCCTGGTCCTGGACCTGGACCTGGTCCTGGCCCTGGTCCTGGTCCTGGTCCTGGTCTGGTCTCAGTCCTGGTCCTGGTCTAGTCCTGGTCCTGGTCCTGGCCCTGGTCCTGGTCTGACTCCTGGTCCTGGTCCTGGCCCTGGTCCTGGTCTAGTCCTGGCCCTGGCCCTGGTCCTGGTCTGGTCCTGGCCCTGGTCCTGGTCTAGTCCTGGTCCTGGTCCTGGCCCTGGTCCTGGTCTAGTCCTGGCCCTGGCCCTGGCCCTGGCCCTGGCCCTGGTCCTGGTCTAGTCCTGGTCCTGGTCCTGGTCCTGGTCCTGGTCTGGTCCTGGTCCTGGTCCTGGTCTGACTCCTGGTCCTGGTCTGGTCCTGGTCCTGGTCCTGGTCTGACTCCTGGTCCTGGTCCTGGTCCTGGTCCTGGTCTGACTCCTGGTCCTGGTCTAGTCCTGGTCCTGGTCCTGGTCTGACTCCTGGTCCTGGCCCTGGCCCTGGTCCTGGTCCTGGTCTAGTCCTGGTCCTGGTCCTGGTCTAGTCCTGGTCCTGGTCCTGGTCCTGGTCCTGGTCCTGGTCTGACTCCTGGTCCTGGTCCTGGTCCTGGTCCTGGTCTGACTCCTGTTTCTTCTGAAGGGAAGAGGAAGTCCTCAGATGAAGGTCCAAACCTGGTGAAGAAGCTGAAGTCTGAGCCTGAACATCCACCATTTTATTACAGCATCCACCGGCACAGCATCAGAGGCATGAACATGCCCAAGTGAGTCACACAGAGGAGGAGGTGCGGAGGAGGTGCGGAGGTGTACGGAGGAGGTGCGGAGGTGTACGGAGGAGGTACAGAGGAGGTCAGAGGTGTGCGGAGGAGGTACAGAGGAGGTCAGAGGTGTGCGGAGGAGGTCAGAGATGTACAGAGGAGGTACGGAGGAGGTCAGAGATGTACGGAGGAGGTACAGAGGAGGTCAGAGGTGTGCGGAGGAGGTCAGAGATGTACGGAGGAGGTACGGAGGAGGTCAGAGGTGTACAGAGGAGGTACGGAGGAGGTCAGAGGTGTACAGAGGAGTTACGGAGGAGGTCAGAGATGTACGGAGGAGGTACGGAGGTGTACGGAGGAGGTCAGAGATGTACGGAGGAGGTCAGAGATGTACGGAGGAGGTACGGAGGAGGTCAGAGATGTACAGAGGAGGTACGGAGGAGGTCAGAGATGTACGGAGGAGGTACGGAGGAGGTCAGAGATGTACGGAGGAGGTGCGGAGGAGGTACGGAGGTGTACGGAGGAGGTCAGAGATGTACGGAGGAGGTCAGAGGTGTGCGGAGGAGGTCAGAGGTGTACGGAGGAGGTGCGGAGGAGGTACGGAGGAGGTCAGAGGTGTGCGGAGGAGGTCAGAGGTGTGCGGAGGAGGTCAGAGGTGTGCGGAGGAGGTCAGAGGTGTGCGGAGGTGCGGAGGAGGTACGGAGGAGGTACGGAGGAGGTCAGAGGAGGTCAGAGGTGTACGGAGGAGGTACAGAGGAGGTCAGAGGAGGTCAGAGGTGTACGGAGGAGGTGCAGAGGAGGTGCGGAGGAGGTACGGAGGAGGTGCGGAGGTGTACGGAGGAGGTACAGAGGAGGTCAGAGGAGGTCAGAGGTGTACGGAGGAGGTGCAGAGGAGGTGCGGAGGAGGTACGGAGGTGTACGGAGGAGGTACGGAGGTGTACAGAGGAGGTACGGAGGAGGTCAGAGATGTAAGGAGGAGGTACGGAGGAGGTCAGAGATGTACGGAGGAGGTACAGAGGAGGTCAGAGATGTGGGAGTGGAAAGAAAGGGTGACACCCAGACTCTTGACTTGAGGGGAGGACGGGGGAGTCAATTGTGAAACTGTTTGATTTTGAGAGAGGCTGGTGGAGGTGATGCAGAGGGTGAGAGAGGCTGGTGGAGGTGAAGCAGAGGGTGAGAGAGGCTGGAGGAGGTGATGCAGAGGGTGAGAGAGGCTGGAGGAGGTGATGCAGAGGGTGAGAGGCTGGTGGAGGTGATGCAGAGGGTGAGAGAGGCTGGAGGAGGTGATGCAGAGGGTGAGAGAGGCTGGAGGAGGTGATGCAGAGGGTGAGAGAGGCTGGAGGAGGTGATGCAGAGGGTGAGAGAGGCTGGTGGAGGTGATGCAGAGGGTGAGAGAGGCTGGAGGAGGTGATGCAGAGGGTGAGAGGCTGGTGGAGGTGAAGCAGAGGGTGAGAGAGGCTGGTGGAGGTGATGCAGAGGGTGAGAGAGGCTGGTGGAGGTGATGCAGAGGGTGAGAGAGGCTGGAGGAGGTGAAGCAGAGGGTGAGAGGCTGGTGGAGGTGATGCAGAGGGTGAGAGGCTGGTGGATGTGATGCAGAGGGTGAGAGAGGCTGGTGGTGGTGATGCAGAGGGTGAGAGAGGCTGGTGGAGGTGAAGCAGAGGGTGAGAGAGGCTGGTGGAGGTGATGCAGAGGGTGAGAGGCTGGTGGAGGTGATGCAGAGGGTGAGAGAGGCTGGTGGAGGTGAAGCAGAGGGTGAGAGAGGCTGGTGGAGGTGATGCAGAGGGTGAGAGGCTGGTGGAGGTGAAGCAGAGGGTGAGAGAGGCTGGAGGAGGTGAAGCAGAGGGTGAGAGAGGCTGGTGGAGGTGAAGCAGAGGGTGAGAGAGGCTGGTGGAGGTGAAGCAGAGGGTGAGAGAGGCTGGTGGAGGTGAAGCAGAGGGTGAGAGAGGCTGGTGGAGGTGATGCAGAGGGTGAGAGAGGCTGGTGGAGGTGAAGCAGAGGGTGAGAGAGGCTGGTGGAGGTGATGCAGAGGGTGAGAGGCTGGTGGAGGTGATGCAGAGGGTGAGAGAGGCTGGTGGAGGTGATGCAGAGGGTGAGAGAGGCTGGTGGAGGTGATGCAGAGGGTGAGAGGCTGGAGGAGGTGATGCAGAGGGTGAGAGAGGCTGGTGGAGGTGATGCAGAGGGTGAGAGAGGCTGGTGGAGGTGATGCAGAGGGTGAGAGAGGCTGGTGGAGGTGATGCAGAGGGTGAGAGGCTGGTGGAGGTGATGCAGAGGGTGAGAGAGGCTGGTGGAGGTGATGCAGAGGGTGAGAGAGGCTGGTGGAGGTGATGCAGAGGGTGAGAGAGGCTGGTGGAGGTGATGCAGAGGGTGAGAGAGGCTGGTGGGGGTGAAGCAGAGGGTGAGAGAGGCTGGAGGAGGTGAAGCAGAGGGTGAGAGGCTGGTGGAGGTGATGCAGAGGGTGAGAGAGGCTGGTGGAGGTGATGCAGAGGGTGAGAGGCTGGAGGAGGTGATGCAGAGGGTGAGAGAGGCTGGTGGAGGTGATGCAGAGGGTGAGAGAGGCTGGTGGAGGTGATGCAGAGGGTGAGAGGCTGGTGGAGGTGATGCAGAGGGTGAGAGGCTGGTGGAGGTGATGCAGAGGGTGAGAGGCTGGAGGAGGTGATGCAGAGGGTGAGAGGCTGGAGGAGGTGATGCAGAGGGTGAGAGAGGCTGGTGGAGGTGAAGCAGAGGGTGAGAGAGGCTGGTGGAGGTGATGCAGAGGGTGAGAGAGGCTGGTGGAGGTGATGCAGAGGGTGAGAGAGGCTGGAGGAGGTGAAGCAGAGGGTGAGAGAGGCTGGAGGAGGTGATGCAGAGGGTGAGAGGCTGGAGGAGGTGATGCAGAGGGTGAGAGGCTGGTGGAGGTGATGCAGAGGGTGAGAGAGGCTGGAGGAGGTGAAGCAGAGGGTGAGAGGCTGGTGGAGGTGATGCAGAGGGTGAGAGGCTGGTGGAGGTGATGCAGAGGGTGAGAGGCTGGTGGAGGTGAAGCAGAGGGTGAGAGGCTGGTGGAGGTGATGCAGAGGGTCTGGAGGTGGAGCTGGGTGTAGATGATGAAGAGGAGGGGCCCCAGGACAGAGCCCTGGGGGACACCAGGGACAGGGAGGGGCAGAGACAGGAAGTGAACCCAGAGAGAGGAATGTGGGAGGGGCCAATGTACTACAAGTACTACAAGTACTACAAGTCCTGGTCCAGTCCTGGTCCAGTCCTGGTCCAGTCCTGGTCCAGTCCTGGTCCAGTCCTGGTCCTGGTCCAGTCCTGGTCCAGTCCTGGTCCAGTCTGGTCGGTTGGTCGGTCCTGGTCGGTCCTGGTCAATCCCTGGTCAGTCCTGGTCCAGAAGCACTGGTCTAGTCCTGGTCCAGTCCTGGTCCAGTCCTGGTTTAGTACTGGTCCAGTACTGGTCCAGTCCTGGTCCAGTCCTGGTCCAGTCCTGGTCCAGTCCTGGTCTAATCCTGGTCCAGTCCTGGTCCAGTCCTGGTCCAGTCCTGGTTTAGTACTGGTCCAGTACTGGTCCAGTCCTGGTCCAGTCCTGGTCTAATCCTGGTCCAGTCCTGGTCTAGTCCTGGTCCAGTCCTGGTCCAGTCCTGGTCTAATCCTGGTCCAGTCCTGGTCCAGTCCTGGTCCAGTCCTGGTCCAGTCCTGGTCTAATCCTGGTCCAGTCCTGGTCCAGTCCTGGTCCAGTCCTGGTCCAGTCCTGGTCCAGTCCTGGTCCAGTCCTGGTCTAATCCTGGTCCAGTCCTGGTCCAGTCCTGGTTCAGTCCTGGTCCAGTCCTGGTCTAATCCTGGTCTTTCTGTTTCAGGTTGAATAAGTTCCTTCAGTATTTGACGGACGCCGGGTTCAGAGTCAGTCGGACTCACTTTGATCCGACTGGAGTCCGGACCAGCGCGGATCTCAACCAGTTTACAGCAGTCCTCAGGAAATACAGCAGCCCCACTGGGACTAAACCAGGACTGAACCAGGACTGAACCAGGACTAAACCAGGACTGAACCAGGACTGAACCAGGTCTGAACCAGGACTAAACCAGGACTGAACCAGGACTAAACCAGGACTGAACCAGGACTAAACCAGGACTGAACCAGGACTAAACCAGGACTGAACCAGGACTGAACCAGGACTGAACCAGGACTAAACCAGGACTGAACCAGGACTAAACCAGGACTGAACCAGGACTAAACCAGGACTGAACCAGGACTAAACCAGGTCTGAACCAGGACTAACCAGGACTGAACCAGGACTGGACCAGGACTGGACCAGGACTAAACCAGGACTAAACCAGGACTGAACCAGGACTAGACCAGGACTGGACCAGGACTGGACCAGGACTGAACCAGGACTGAACCAGGACTGAACCAGGACTGGACCAGGACTGGACCAGGACTGGACCAGGACTGGACCAGGACTGGACCAGGACTAAACCAGGACTGAACCAGGACTGAACCAGGACTGGACCAGGACCGGACCAGGACCGAACCAGGACCGGACCAGGACCGAACCAGGACCGGACCAGGACCGGACCAGGACCGGACCAGGACCGGACCAGGACCGGACCAGGACTGGACCAGGACTGAACCAGGACTGAACCAGGACTAAAGCAGGACTAAAGCAGGACTAAAAGTTCTTCTTGTTTTACTTTATTTATTCAGATTTTAAAGCTGTTTTTCAGTTTTAGTGAATCATTGTCTTTGGTTTTAAGATAAAGTCTGAGTCTGAACCCGGCGCTCGATGGTGACGGGGCGTCTGATCAAAGCCTCAGGTTCCAGACACATTCAACACTTTTTAATAAAAATACTTTTTGAAGTTTGGGTTTTGTCCTGAATCCTTTCTCTTGTTGGTGTCGTGTTCTGCTCTGGAGCCCCTGGTGGTCGTCTGAGGAAACACCCGCCTCAGGAGGTCACAGGGTCAAGCCCCGCCTCTGCAATGAGGTCACAGGGTCGAGCCCCGCCTCAGGAGGTCACAGGGTCAAGCCCCGCCTCAGGAGGTCACAGGGTCAAGCCCCGCCTCAGGAGGTCACAGGGTCGAGCCCCGCCTCTGCAATGAGGTCACAGGGTCGAGCCCCGCCTCAGGAGGTCACAGGGTCGAGCCCCGCCTCAGGAAGTCACAGGGTCAAGCCCCGCCTCTGCAATGAGGTCACAGGGTCAAGCCCCGCCTCTGCAATGAGGTCACAGGGTCAAGCCCCGCCTCTGCAATGAGGTCACAGGGTCAAGCCCCGCCTCTGCAATGAGGTCACAGGGTCAAGCCCCGCCTCTGCACACAGGTTTCCTTCTGGGATCTAAACCCGGTCCAGGTCTGAGTGGGACTGGACCAAAGTGTAGAGGCACTCTGGAGGTCAGGGGCCCAGTGGAGGAGGAGGTCACTGGTCCAGTCCCAGGTCTCGGGTCTAAACCTCTGGACCAGGACTCTGACCCGGAGGTTGTGGGTTTGAGTCCCTCAGTGTTTGGATTTATTTCCTTTGATTATTGATGAAATAGAAGCTGGACATAAATACGACTCATAACCATCACTTTTACTAAAGACAATAATAACATCAACAATTAATAATGAAAAATAAATCAGTGACATAAAACAATTAAATACAAACCAAAGTGTCTTATTTACAGTAAAAATGTGACTTCATTTTCTGATGAAACACATTTTTATTCAACACGACGTACAGTTTGTTTTCCTTCTGTTCTTCACTTTTACAGCCGTCGCTCAAAACATCGTTTTATTAAAACGAGCCGCAAAGTCCAACATGAGACTGTGAGGGTCATGACAGGACCGGTCCTGCTGCAGGGCTCATGACAGGACCGGTCCTGCTGCAGGGCTCATGACAGGACCGGTCCTGCTGCAGGGCTCATGACAGGACCGGTCCTGCTGCAGGGCTCATGACAGGACCGGTCCTGCTGCAGGGCTCATGACAGGACCGGTCCTGCTGCAGGGCTCATGACAGGACCGGTCCTGCTGCAGGGCTCATGACAGGACCGGTCCTGCTGCAGGGCTCATGACAGGACCCGGTCCTGCTGCAGGGCTCATGACAGGACCCGGTCCTGCTGCAGGGCTCATGACAGGACCCGGTCCTGCTGCAGGGCTCATGACAGGACCTGGTCCTGCTGCAGGGCTCATGACAGGACCCGGTCCTGCTGCAGGGCTCATGACAGGACCCGGTCCTGCTGCAGGGCTCATGACAGGACCCGGTCCTGCTGCAGGGCTCATGACAGGACCCGGTCCTGCTGCAGGGCTCATGACAGGACCCGGTCCTGCTGCAGGGCTGCGATCACGTCCAGGTGACTGAACTCTTCTGGACGATGGTTAAAGGTCTCGACCAATCGGAACGCTCCGTCTCTGGAGCCGTAGAACAGCTGCACCTGATTGGCCAAACACTGTGCCTCGTGCACACCCTGCAACAGTTACACCGGGTCAAATACAGTCACACCGGGTCAAATACAGTCACACCGGGTCAAATACAGTCACACCGGGTCAAATACAGTCACACCGGGTCAAATACAGTCACACCGGGTCAAATACAGTCACACCGGGTCAAATACAGTCACAGCGGGTCAAATACAGTCACAGCGGGTCAAATACAGTCACAGCGGGTCAAATACAGTCACAGCGGGTCAAATACAGTCACAATGGGTCAAATACAGTCACAGCGGGTCAAATACAGTCACACTGGGTCAAATGCAGTAACACCGGGTCAAATGCAGTAACACCGGGTCAAATACAGTCACACCGGGTCACACCAGGTCATACCGGGTCACACTGGGTCAAATACAGTCACAGCAGGTCAAACAGTCACACCAGGTCAAATACAGTCACACTGGGTCAAATACAGTCACACCGGGTCAAATACAGTCACACTGGGTCAAATACAGTCACACCGGGTCACACCGGGTCACACACAGTCACTGGGTGTCACACCGGGTCACACTGGGTCACACACCGGGTCACAGCGGGTCACACTGGGTCACACTGGGTCACACTGGGTCACACACAGTCACACTGGGTCACACACTGGGTCACACTGGGTCACACTGGGTCACACACAGTCACACTGGGTCACACTGGGTCACACCGGGTCACACACAGTCACACACAGTCACACTGGGTCACACTGGGTCACACTGGGTCACACTGGGTCACACCGGGTCACACTGGGTCACACCAGGTCACACCGGGTCATACACAGTCACAGCGGGTCACACCGGGTCACACAGTCACACCGGGTCACACTGGGTCACACACAGTCACACTGGGTCACACTGGGTCACACAGGGTCACACAGAGTCACACTGGGTCACACTGGGTCACACCGGGTCACACTGGGTCACACTGGGTCACACTGGGTCACACACAGTCACACTGGGTCACACCGGGTCACACTGGGTCACACCGGGTCACACTGGGTCACACACAGTCACACTGGGTCACACTGGGTCACACCGGGTCACACTGGGTCACACTGGGTCACACACAGTCACACTGGGTCACACTGGGTCACACCGGGTCACACTGGGTCACACTGGGTCACACACAGTCACACTGGGTCACACTGGGTCACACACAGTCACACACAGTCACACTGGGTCACACTGGGTCACACCGGGTCACACTGGGTCACACTGGGTCACACACAGTCACACTGGGTCACACCGGGTCACACACAGTCACACCGGGTCACACTGGGTCACACTGGGTCACACTGGGTCACACACAGTCACACTGGGTCACACTGGGTCACACTGGGTCACACCGGGTCACACCGGGTCACACCGGGTCACACCGGGTCACACACAGTCACACTGGGTCACACTGGGTCACACTGGGTCACACTGGGTCACACCGGGTCACACTGGGTCACACACAGTCACACTGGGTCACACTGGGTCACACTGGGTCACACTGGGTCACACTGGGTCACACTGGGTCACACTGGGTCACACTGGGTCACACTGGGTCACACTGGGTCACACTGGGTCACACCGGGTCACGCGCTCACCAGGGCGCTGCGCTCTCGCTCGGCCGTCATCAGGACCACACCTTTGTGCTTCAGCTCAGGATAATGACACAGAACCAGCTGACAGGGCGCACCTTCTCCCATCGTCTGAGACACAGAGAGACAGGGACACATGAGACAGAGACACAGAGAGACACATGAGAGACAGAGACACATGAGACAGAGACACATGAGACAGAGACACATGAGACAGAGACACATGAGAGACAGAGACACATGAGAGACAGAGACACATGAGACAGAGAGACATGAGACAGAGACACATGAGACAGAGAGACACATGAGAGACAGAGACACATGAGACAGAGAGACAGAGACACATGAGACAGAGACACATGAGACAGAGACACATGAGACAGAGACACATGAGACAGAGAGACAGAGACACATGAGACAGAGACACATGAGACAGAGACACATGAGACAGAGACACATGAGACAGAGACACATGAGACAGAGACACATGAGACAGAGACACAAGAGACAGAGACACATGAGAGACAGAGACACATGAGACAGAGACACATGAGACAGAGAGACAGGGACATGAGACACAGAGACACATGAGACAGAGAGACATGAGACAGAGACACATGAGACACATGAGACAGAGACACATGAGACAGAGACACATGAGACAGAGACACATGAGACAGAGACACATGAGACAGGTGTAGTGTGTTGTGTGTGTTGTGTGTTGTGTGTGTTGTGTGTTGTGTAGTGTGTTGTGTAGTGTGTTGTGTGTAGTGTGTGTTGTGTTGTGTGTGTTGTGTGTTGTGTAGTGTGTTGTGTGTGTTGTGTGTGTTGTGTGTTGTGTGTGTTGTGTGTTGTGTAGTGTGTGTTGTGTGTGTTGTGTTGTGTGTAGTGTGTGTTGTGTTGTGTGTTGTGTGTGTTGTGTGTGTGTGTGTGTTGTGTAGTGTGTTGTGTGTGTTGTGTGTTGTGTTGTGTGTAGTGTGTGTAGTGTGTTGTGTTGTGTGTTGTGTTGTGTGTTGTGTAGTGTGTGTTGTGTAGTGTGTTGTGTGTGTTGTGTGTTGTGTAGTGTGTTGTGTACCTTCAGGTTGATGATGGAGGTGAAGTGGAGGCTCAGTCCAGACCATTGTCCCACAAAGAACTCATATCCATCAGAACGAGGAAGAGCAAAGACGAACTGTAAGAAAGAACATGTGACACTGAAGGAGGCGCAGAGGAGGAGGAGCAGAGGAGGAGCAGAGGAGGAGGAGAAGAGGAGGAGGAGCAGAGAAGGGGCAGAGGAGGAGGAGGAGGAGAAGAGGAGGAGCGGAGGAGGAGCAGAAGAGGAGAAGCAGAAGAGGAGGAGCAGAAGAGGAGGAGGAGGAGAAGAGGAGGAGGGCAGAGGAGGAGCAGGACCAGAGGAGAAGGGGCAGAGGAGGAGGAGAAGAGGAGGAGCGGAGAAGGAGCAGAGAGGGGGAAGAGGAGGAGCAGAGAAGGAGGAGAGGAGAAGAGGAGTAGGGGAAGAGGAGGAGGGCAGAGGAGGAGTAGAGGAGGAGGGGAGAAGGAGCAGAGAGGGGGAAGAGGAGGAGCAGAGGAGGAGCAGAAGAGGAGAAGCAGAAGAGGAGGAGCGGAGGAGGAGCAGAGAAGGGGCAGAGGAGAAGCAGGAGAGGCAGAGCGGGGAAGGAGCAGAGAAGGAGCAGAGGAGGAGCAAAGGAGGATGAGGAGCGGGGAAGGAGCAGAGAAGGGGCAGAGGAGTAGGAGCAGAGGAGGAGGAGCAGAAGAGGAGGAGGAGAGAAGGAGCAGAGGAGAAGGGGAAGAGGAGGAGCAAAGGAAGATGAGGAGCGGGGAAGGAGCAGAGAAGGGGCAGAGGAGGAGGAGCAGAGAAGGAGGAGAGGAGGGGCAGTAGATGAGAGGAGGCACAGAGGAGGAGCGGAGAAGGAGCAGAGAAGGGAAAGAGAAGGAGCAGAGGAGGAGCAGAGGAAGATCAGAGGAGGAGCAGAGGAGGAGCAGAGGAGGAGCAGAGGAGGAACAGAGGAGGAGCAGAGGAGGTACTGACCGTGGGACAGGACAGCGCTCGAGTCTGAATTAGTTCAAATGTTTCCGTCTGAAACACAAAAGACAAACTGACTTTAAAAGGAGGAGGCGCCCTGTGTGTGCACCAGGAGGAGGCGCCCTGTGTGTGTGCACCAGCAGGAGGCGCCCTGTGTGTGCACCAGCAGGAGGCGCCCTGTGTGTGCACCAGCAGGAGGCGCCCTGTGTGTGCACCAGCAGGAGGCACCCTGTGTGTGCACCAGGAGGAGGCGCACCAGCAGGAGGCGCACCAGCAGGAGGCGTCCTGTGTGTGTGCACCAGCAGGAGGCGCCCTGTGTCCTGTGTGTGTGCACCAGCAGGAGGCGCCCTGTGTGTGCACCAGCAGGAGGCGCCCTGTGTGTGCACCAGCAGGAGGCGCCCTGTGTGTGCACCAGCAGGAGGCGCCCTGTGTGTGCACCAGCAGGAGGCGCCCTGTGTGTGCACCAGCAGGAGGCGCCCTGTGTGTGCACCAGCAGGAGGCGCCCTGTGTGTGCACCAGCAGGAGGCACCCTGTGTGTGCACCAGGAGGAGGCGCACCAGCAGGAGGCGCACCAGCAGGAGGCGCCCTGTGTGTGCACCAGGAGGAGGCGCACCAGCAGGAGGCGCACCAGCAGGAGGCGTCCTGTGTGTGTGCACCAGCAGGAGGCACCCTGTGTGTGCACCAGCAGGAGGCGCCCTGTGTGTGCACCAGCAGGAGGCGCCCTGTGTCCTGTGTGTGTGCACCAGCAGGAGGCGCCCTGTGTCCTGTGTGTGTGCACCAGCAGGAGGCGCCCTGTGTCCTGTGTGTGTGCACCAGCAGGAGGCGCCCTGTGTGTGCACCAGCAGGAGGCGCCCTGTGTCCTGTGTGTGTGCACCAGCAGGAGGCGCCCTGTGTGTGCACCAGCAGGAGGCGCCCTGTGTGTGTGCACCAGCAGGAGGCGCCCTGTGTGTGCACCAGCAGGAGGCGCCCTGTGTGTGCACCAGCAGGAGGCGCCCTGTGTGTGCACCAGCAGGAGGCGCCCTGTGTGTGCACCAGCAGGAGGCGCTGGAGGGTGTGGTTAGGGGGCGCTCACAGGGATGGACGCGCTGATGGTGTCTTTGCTGGAGAAGTGCTGGGTCCAGATCTGTGAACACAGAGGTCAGAGGTCAGAGGTCAGAGGTCAGAGGTCAAAACATAGAACTATAATAAAACCTGGAAGATGAATCCAAAATGGCCGCCCTGTTCCTCCCTGTGGCCTGAGCTCATTGTCACATGACCCCAAAAAAGTTTCTTACTTCCGCATTTACTTCCTGATACGGAGGCGGCCATCTTTGTTTTACTTCCTGATACGGAGGCGGCCATCTTTGTTTTACTTCCTGATACGGAGGCGGCCATCTTTGTTTTACTTCCTGATACGGAGGCGGCCATCTTTGCTTTACTTCCTGATACGGAGGCGGCCATCTTTGTTTTACTTCCTGATACGGAGGAGGCCATCTTTGTTTTACTTCCTGATACGGAGGCGGCCATCTTTGTTTTACTTCCTGATACGGAGGAGGCCATCTTTGTTTTACTTCCTGATACGGAGGCGGCCATCTTTGTTTTACTTCCTGATACGGAGGCTGACATCTTTGTTTTACTTCCTGATACGGAGGCGGACATCTTTGTTTTACTTCCTGATACGGAGGCGGCCATCTTTGCTTTACTTCCTGATACGGAGGCGGCCATCTTTGTTTTACTTCCTGATACGGAGGCGGCCATCTTTGTTTTACTTCCTGATACGGAGGAGGCCATCTTTGTTTTACTTCCTGATACGGAGGCGGCCATCTTTGCTTTACTTCCTGATATGGAGGCTGCCATCTTTGCTTTAGGGCTCCACGTGACCACAATCCCCCACTTCAGATAAAAACAGTAATTTGTGTGATTTTATAAACGGTAGAAAAGAACATTTCCTTCTATTTTATTTAAATACTGATAATAATTCAGTCCTGTCTGTGATTATAATGTGACATTTTAGAAAAAGGCTGCAGTACCTCACACGACCACTAATCAACCTGGGACACAGACAGAGGGGGCGGGGCTTATCCAGTTCATTTAATACATCCATGGGTCAGAAACAGAGGTCAGAGGTCAGAGACAGAGGTCAGAGGTCAGAGTCAGAGACAGAGGTCAGAGTCAGAGGTCGGAGACAGAGGTCAGAGGTCAAAGGTCAGAGACAGAGGTCAGAGTCAAAGGTCAGAGACAGAGGTCAGAGACAGAGGTCAAAGGTCAGAGACAGAGGTCAGAGTCAGAGGTCAGAGGTCAGAGTCATAGGTCAGAGGCAGAGGTCAGAGTCAGAGGTCAGAGGTCAGAGTCATAGGTCAGAGACAGAGGTCAGAGGTCAGAGGCAGAGGTCAGAGTCAGAGGTCAGAGGTCAGAGTCATAGGTCAGAGACAGAGGTCAGAGGCAGAGGTCAGAGACAGAGGTCAGAGTCAGAGGTCAGAGGTCAGAGTCATAGGTCAGAGGTCAGAGACAGAGGTCAGAGACAGAGGTCAGAGACAGAGGTCAGAGACAGAGGTCAGAGACAGAGGTCAGAGGTCAGAGACAGAGGTCAGAGACAGAGGTCAGAGACAGAGGTCAGAGACAGAGGTCAGAGACAGAGGTCAGAGGTCAGAGACAGAGGTCAGAGGCAGAGGTCAGAGACAGAGGTCAGAGACAGAGGTCAGAGTCAGAGGTCAGAGACAGAGGTCAGAGGTCAGAGGTCAGAGACAGAGGTCAGAGGTCAGAGACAGAGGTCAGAGACAGAGGTCAGAGTCAGAGGTCAGAGGTCAGAGGCAGAGGTCAGAGGCAGAGGTCAGAGTCATAGGTCAGAGTCAGAGGTCAGAGGTCAGAGGTCAGAGTCATAGGTCAGAGTCAGAGGTCAGAGGTCAGAGGTCAGAGTCATAGGTCAGAGTCAGAGGTCAGAGTCAGAGGTCAGAGTCAGAGGAACGTCTTTATTATTGAATCATTCAGATCCAAATGAACCAAACACTGGACTCACCCTCGAGATCTCAGCCCCGGGTTTGTCCTGCACCAGGGCCAGGTTCAGGATGGAGTCCAGAGTCTGAGGAGGAGCAGAGACATGAGGAGGAGCACGAGGAGGAGCAGAGACATGAGGAGGAGCATGAGGAGGAGCATGAGGAGCAGAGACATGAGGAGGAACATGAGGAGCAGAAACATGAGGAGGAGCATGAGGAGCAGAAACATGAGGAGGAACATGAGGAGCAGAGACATGAGGAGGAACATGAGGAGCAGAGACATGAGGAGGAACATGAGGAGCAGAGACATGAGGAACATGAGCAGAAACATGAGGAGGAACATGAGGAGGAGAAACATGAGGAGGAACATGAGGAGCAGAGACATGAGGAACATGAGGAGCAGAGACATGAGGAACATGAGGAGCAGAGACATGGAGAACATGAGGAGCAGAAACATGAGGAGGAACATGAGGAGGAGAAACATGAGGAGCAGAAACATGAGGAGGAGCATGAGGAGCAGAGACATGAGGAACATGAGGAGCAGAAACATGAGGAACATGAGGAGCAGAAACATGAGGAGGAACATGAGGAGCAGAAACATGAGGAGGAACATGAGGAGCAGAAACATGAGGAGGAGCATGAGGAGCAGAAACATGAGGAGGAACATGAGGAGCAGATTCAGAAGTGTCTGACCCTGTGTTTCCCGATGCCTCCTGCAGACGCCGATCTCGGAGCCTCCTCCTGCGCCTCCTCCTGCGCCTCCTCCTGCGCCGTGAGAAAAAGAACACGACGTTCACAAAGTCGTCCTCGAACAGGATTCAACCACAACAGAATAAATGACAGACATGTCACATTGAATGGTTTGCCACAGTGACATTGGACGTGCTGGTTGTCAGTCAAAATGGGAGGGACTTGTGGTAAATATTTAGCAGTTTTACATTTTTGAAGTTTAAAATGACAGGTGTGTGTCATCAAAATGTGACGTACAGTTGAAAATAAACAGTTAACACTATAAATGTTATGAAGATTGTCAAACAGATGACAAAATGTGCAGTAAACTCTTAAATACGATCATATTCAGTATATATTAGTCAAACATGTCTAACCTGTCGACTTTAAACGCACCACACAGTCAGATGGTGGTGCTGTCCTAATAAGGAGGGCTGAGGGCCCGACTGTGGTCTATGTTTATCTGGTGTGAGCCGATGGTTTGTTCATGATTTTACTGTTGCAACTGTGCTTTGTGCCATTTAAATAGTCATTGTGGAAAGTTTATCATTTGGGCTGGTTTTCATTGATCTTGGCGGGTTTTATGTGGACTTTGGGCTGGAAACTGTCAGTAACATCTGGCAACACTGTCAGCAGCAGCAGTAGTAGTAGTAGTAGTAGCAGTAGCAGCAGTAGCAGTAGCAGTAGTAGCAGTAGGAGTAGTAGTAGTAGTTGTAGTAGTAGTTGTAGTAGTAGTAGTAGTAGTAGTAGCAGTAGCAGTAGCAGTAGCAGTAGCAGTAGTAGTAGCAGCAGTAGCGGTGGCAGTGGTAGCGGTGGGAGTGGTGGTAGCTGGTTGTAGTGGTGGTTGCAGGTAGTGGTGGTAGTGGTAGCGCTGGCGGTGGCCGCTGGCAGGTGGCGGTGGCAGCGGTGGCGGTAGCGGTGGTGGTGGTGGGTTTGGTGGTGGTGGTTGTGGTGGTGGTTGTGTGGTGGTGGTGGTGGTAGCGGTGGCGGTGGCGGTGGCGGTGGCGGTGGTAGCGGTGGCGGTGGTGGCGGTGGAGCTTGGTGGTGGTAGGTGGTTGTAGTGGTTGTGGTAGTGGTTGCTGGTGGTGGTGGTGGTAGGTGGTGGTAGTGGTAGTAGTAGCGGTGGCGGTGGCAGTGGCGGTAGCAGTGGGTAGTAGTAGTTGTAGTAGTAGTTGTAGTAGTAGCAGGAGTAGTAGTAGTTGTAGTAGTAGTTGTAGTAGTAGCAGGAGTAGTAGTAGTAGTAGTTGTAGTAGTAGTAGAACACACAGGAGTCCCAGGACGGTCTGCTCCGGCGTCACTCGAGCGTCTGACAAACACAAACCTGAGCCGCGTCCATGAGGCGCACAAACTCCTCCTGTCGGCTGCGGCCGACCCGCTCCTGTTTGAGGTCGGACCGTTTCTCCAGCCGAGCCTTGAACTCCTGCGGGTTGGAGCTGCACAGAAACACATGAGCGGGTCAAAACAAAACAAATACTCAACTGTCCTCGAAGATTAAACATCACAAACACGGGCCCTGAAGGCTCTGGGTCAAACGCCGAGGGTCACTGTCCCTGAAGGCTCCGGGTCAAACGCCGAGGGTCACTGTCCCTAAAGGCTCTGGGTCAAACGCAGAGGGTCACTGTCCCTAAAGGCTCTGGGTCAAACACTGAGGGTCACTGTCCCGGGCCCTAAAGGCTCTGGGTCAAACGCCGAGGGTCACTGTCCCGGGCCCTAAAGGCTCTGGGTCAAACGCCGAGGGTCACTGTCCCGGGCCCTAAAGGCTCTGGGTCAAACGCCGAGGGTCACTGGGCCCTAAAGGCTCTGGGTCAAACGCCGAGGGTCACTGTCCCGGGCCCTAAAGGCTCTGGGTCAAACGCCGAGGGTCACTGGGCCCTAAAGGCTCTGGGTCAAACGCCGAGGGTCACTGTCCCGGGCCCTAAAGGCTCTGGGTCAAACGCCGAGGGTCACTGGGCCCTAAAGGCTCTGGGTCAAACGCCGAGGGTCACTGTCCCGGGCCCTAAAGGCTCCGGGTCAAACGCCGAGGGTCACTGCCCTAAAGGCTCTGGGTCAAACGCCGAGGGTCACTGTCCCGGGCCCTAAAGGCTCTGGGTCAAACGCCGAGGGTCACTGTCCCGGGCCCTAAAGGCTCTGGGTCAAACACTGAGGGTCACTGTCCCGGGCCCTAAAGGCTCCGGGTCAAACACTGAGGGTCACTGTCCCTAAAGGCTCTGGGTCAAACGCCGAGGGTCACTGTCCCGGGCCCTAAAGGCTCTGGGTCAAACGCCGAGGGTCACTGCCCTAAAGGCTCTGGGTCAAACGCCGAGGGTCACTGTCCCGGGCCCTAAAGGCTCTGGGTCAAACGCCGAGGGTCACTGGGCCCTAAAGGCTCTGGGTCAAACGCCGAGGGTCACTGTCCCGGGCCCTAAAGGCTCTGGGTCAAACGCCGAGGGTCACTGTCCCGGGCCCTGAAGGCTCCGGGTCAAACGCCGAGGGTCACTGTCCCGGGCCCTAAAGGCTCTGGGTCAAACGCCGAGGGTCACTGTCCCGGGCCCTAAACAGTGGCCCTTATTTACAGTCTGGTTGCTATGGTAACAGTGGGCCCTTGTTTACAGTCTGGTTGCTATGGTAACAGTGGGCCCTTGTTTACAGTCCGGTTGCTATGGTAACAGTGGGCCTCGTGTCTGTCAAACAGAATCAGGTTCAGTGAGTTCGGGTCACGTTTGTTTGGGTCTAATTTAAATATTTAATTGTCCCCAAAGTCCCGCAAGTTTATTCTCCGTCAGAATGAAAACAACCTGACGTGACGGTTTGTTTGTTTGTTTTTGTCCCGTGTTTAGTGTCACGTGTTGCGTTATTATTATTATTATTATTATTATTATTATTATTATTATTGTTATTATTATTCTATAACGCCCTGAGCATTAAATATAATAAAATATAATAATTACATTTCTCACAAATAAATGACTTTAAGAGTGCGGTGTCTCTGCGCATGCGCCTCACCTGCGCAGCTCGCGGATCTTCTCCTGGTATTTGGAGTAAAACGGGTTCCGCGCCAGGTCCGAGTCCGGGTCCGGGTTCAGGGCGAAGGTCCGGGTCTGGACCGGACCCAGACCCGGGACCAACACGCGCACTGAGGGCACGCGCACGCACAGAAGGCCGCGGAACCGAGAGGACACGAGCGCGAGCCCTGCCGCCATGTTTACGTCCTGCATCAGTCACGGTCCGGGCGGAAACAAGAACCGCGCGGGACGAAGGTTCCGCCGCGGCGCTCGACATCAGCGCTCAGTTAGACTTTAATTACACTTAAATTATACTTAAATTATACTTAAATTATACTTAAATTATACTTAAATTATACTTAAATTATACTTAAATTAAACTTAAATTAAACTTAAATTACACTTAAATTATACTTTACTTATACTTTAATACACTTTAATTACACTTAAATACACTTTAATGACGTCACAGATGTTGTGTTGTGGTTCTTTTTCTCTCTGGTAAAAGAGTAAGACTTCAAACATGTACAAAACGTTGATATTATTCATATCTTTGTTCAACATGAATTAAAACTCGAGGCTTTAGTTTTCAATAAAGTGTTTTACGCTCTGTCCGCCAGAGGGCGCTCCAACACAACACGTGTTCACCCGCGACCGGGACCGGGACCAGGACTGAGACCAGACCAGGACCAGACCTGGACCAGACCAGGACCAGGACCAGACCAGGACCAGATCTGGACCAGACCAGGACCAGACCAGACCAGGACCAGGACCAGACCAGGACCAGGACCAGACCAGGACCAGACCTGGACCAGACCAGACCAGGACCAGGACCAGGACCAGACCAGGACCAGACCTGGACCAGACCAGGACCAGACCAGGAGCAGGACCAGGACAAGGACCAGACCAGGACCAGACCAGGACCAGGACCAGACCTGGACCAGACCAGGACCAGACCAGAACAGGACCAGACCAGACCAGACCTGGACCTCGGTGTGGTTTAACCCTCGCTTGTCGTTTGTGTCGCTCTGAATTAACAATGAGTTTGTTCCAGATTTGTTTGAGATGAATTATTCACGATAAAAGCCTCCGACGCAGAACAACAACAGCCACAGCCTAACCGGGTCTAACCGGGTCTAACCGGGTCTAACCGGGTCTAACCGGGTCTAACCGGGTCTAACCGGGTCTAACCGGGTCTAACCGGGTCTAACCGGGTCTAACCGGGTCTGACCAGGTCTAACCGGGTCTAACCGGGTCTAACCGGGTCTAACCGGGTCTAACCGGGTCTAAACCAGGTCTAACCAGGTCTAACCAGGTCTAACCGGGTCTAAACCAGGTCTAACCGGGTCTAACCGAGTCTAACCGGGTCTAACCGGGTCTAACCGGGTCTAACCGGGTCTAACCGGGTCTAAACCAGGTCTAACCGGGTCTAACCGGGTCTAACCGGGTCTAACCGGGTCTGACCGGGTCTGGACTGGGTTTGGTTCCAGTTGTTAGAAGCATTTGATGGGTTTGGTTAGACCTTTTTGTTAAATTTATTTATTTATTTATTTATGTATTTATTTATTTATTTATTTATTTATTTATTTATTTATTTGTTGCGGCCGAGGAGGACGAGAGGATTAAATGTTAAAGAGAGTCTCAAACCATATTTTATTCACGAGTTATTCATCTTCCTCTGAGGAAAAACCATTTATACGACACATCTCAAAGGAAAACATGATCCTGAGCCGCATTTAAATCAAACTGAACAAAACTGATCATTAAACGTGTGAATAGAATGATAAACATCTGTTATATATATGGATAAACACAGTCTGTCAAGAAAAAACCCACGTTAAACATATTCAGGACTCAATGATTAGAACGACTCACTGAGGTTAAACATCAGATCAAACCATGGACTCAGGACTAAAATGAGCACAAACACATCACAATCAGAAGTGAAGCACATTTTATGTCAAATGAAGCGAAACAACGTGTGATTCAATCCCTTGTGTGATCTGACTGGACTATTGTCTGTTGTGTGTCTGATCTGACTGGACTATTGTCTGTTGTGTGTCTGATCTGACTGGACTGTTGTCTGTTGTGTGTCTGATCTGACTGGACTGTTGTCTGTTGTGTGTGTGATCTGACCTGGACTGTTGTCTGTTGTGTGTCTGATCTGACCTGGACTGTTGTCTGTTGTGTGTCTGATCTGACCTGGACTGTTGTCTGTTGTGTGTCTCATCTGACCTGGACTGTTGTCTGTTGTGTGTGTGATCTGACTGGACTATTGTCTGTTGTGTGTCTGATCTGGACTGTTGTCTGTTGTGTGTCTGATCTGATCTGGACTGTTGTCTGTTGTGTGTCTGATCTGACTGGACTGTTGTCTGTTGTGTGTCTGATCTGTTGTCTGTTGTGTGTCTGATCTGACTGGACTGTTGTCTGTTGTGTGTCTGATCTGTTGTCTGTTGTGTGTCTGATCTGACTGGACTGTTGTCTGTTGTGTGATCTGACTGGACTGTTGTCTGTTGTGTGTCTGATCTGACTGGACTGTTGTCTGTTGTGTGATCTGACTGGACTGTTGTCTGTTGTGTGTCTGATCTGACTGGACTGTTGTCTGTTGTGTGTCTGATCTGACTGGACTGTTGTCTGTTGTGTGTCTGATCTGACTGGACTGTTGTCTGTTGTGTGTCTGATCTGACTGGACTGTTGTCTGTTGTGTGTCTGATCTGACTGGACTGTTGTCTGTTGTGTGTCTGATCTGTTGTCTGTTGTGTGTCTGATCTGACTGGACTGTTGTCTGTTGTGTGTCTGATCTGACTGGACTGTTGTCTGTTGTGTGTCTGATCTGACTGGACTGTTGTCTGTTGTGTGTCTGATCTGACTGGACTGTTGTCTGTTGTGTGTCTGATCTGACTGGACTGTTGTCTGTTGTGTGTCTGATCTGACTGGACTGTTGTCTGTTGTGTGTCTGATCTGACTGGACTGTTGTCTGTTGTGTGTCTGATCTGACTGGACTGTTGTCTGTTGTGTGTCTGATCTGTTGTCTGTTGTGTGTCTGATCTGTTGTCTGTTGTGTGTCTGATCTGACTGGACTGTTGTCTGTTGTGTGTCTGATCTGTTGTCTGTTGTGTGTCTGATCTGTTGTCTGTTGTGTGTCTGATCTGTTGTCTGTTGTGTGTCTGATCTGACTGGACTGTTGTCTGTTGTGTGTCTGATCTGACCTGGACTGTTGTCTGTTGTGTGTCTGATCTGGACTGTTGTCTGTTGTGTGTCTGATCTGACTGGACTGTTGTCTGTTGTGTGTCTGATCTGGACTATTGTCTGTTGTGTGTCTGATCTGACTGGACTATTGTCTGTTGTGTGTCTGATCTGTTGTCTGTTGTGTGTCTGATCTGGACTGTTGTCTGTTGTGTGTCTGATCTGACTGGACTGTTGTCTGTTGTGTGTCTGACCTGGACTGTTGTCTGTTGTGTGTCTCAGACTGAGCTGCACGACTCGCTCTGTGTCCCATTTAGGACGAATGTTAACGATGTGCACAGGACACTGTCATTCAGTCTGAGGTCTTTGCATCAAACATGGACGACACACAAACCTCTGAGTGTGTTTTCACATTCACTGTCGACCTGTAACAGACACGGCTTTAACACCAGACGAGCCTCACACTTCTACACAGAGCCATTTGCACAGAAGCTGATCATAACAGAACCATCGTGTTCTTAAAAGTATGGGGTGAGATTTGTTTCATATTAATTTATTGACGCAAAAAGAAAGATTAATTCAAAATCTCAGATTTTTTCACAATCCCTGACTTGCATTTATGGATTTATGCAAAATTAGATTTGCATAAATATATTTGTGAATAAAACATATTTTTGTTTTGTGAATCTGTGTTTTTGCGAGAATCTGATACTGACTTTGAGGATCACCTAAACTGTGCATTCTTCACCTGTGAATGTGGATATTTATGAGACAAATGTTACACATTTTGTAAAAAATATCTATGCAGAATTTTGGATTCACGCAAAATCCGGATTTATTCAAAAAGTTAGACTTGCATGCAGAATTTTTTCACACAAATTCTCAATTGTAAAAATTAAGTTACATTTTATTTTGAAATCTGTAGTTTTGCATGTGAGTGTGTGACTTTGCATTTGTGGATCGCTCACCACGTGCATTCATCCTCTGATCTCCTGAGGATCTTTTTGACACAAACATTCTCTCAACTCATTCAGAAGACAGCGCTGTTCCTCTGGTAACCACTAGGGGCAGTGTTGGTGGTTTTTTTGAGCCTTTCCCGGTTCCGTCACATACACATGAATGAAGCCAATCCCCTTATTAAAGTATATAAAACTTGTTATTTAATGATATTTATGGCATTTATCTGCTATCCTCACCTGTAACATGTAAAAAAGAGAATGGTTTGTGGTCACTAGAAGAAGCACAAAGAATTCTCAACTTGAAGTCAGTTAGCCTTTAGCTCACATGACTGTGCACGTTATTTATTTAAAATAAAATTCAAAATGGATAATTCATAACTTGCGTGTTTTGTGAGCTAATGCTAACGGCTATAGGGAAAATATATGAGGCCGTGTTGCTAAGTGGTCGATAGCATGAGCAGTGAATGCCGTGTCTACTTATTTAAATGTCTACGCTGAAATACTATGCTGCTAGCTAGAACAACGATAAACATATGTTATGTAACGACTGTAGCGACTTCACTCTGGTCTCTCTCCGCCATTTTTTTGGGTAATAAGCATGGATGTATTAAATGAACGTATTGTATTAAATTAAATGATGTATTAAATGAATGTATTAAATTGTTTTATTATAGTTCTATGGTAATAAGGGTCCGTCTACATCCGGAAATGCCCTTCTGTACAGTTAAAGTTGGTCAGCACTGCCCCTAGTGGTTACCAGAGGAACAGCGCTGTCTTCTGAATGAGTTGAGAGAATGTTTGTGTCAAAAAGATCCTCAGGAGATCAGAGGATGAATGCACGTGGTGAGCGATCCACAAATGCAAAGTCACACACTCACATGCAAAACTACAGATTTCAAAATAAAATGTAACTTAATTTTTACAATTGAGAATTTGTGTGAAAAAATTCTGCATGCAAGTCTAACTTTTTGAATAAATCCGGATTTTGCGTGAATCCAAAATTCTGCATAGATATTTTTTACAAAATGTGTAACATTTGTCTCATAAATATCCACATTCACAGGTGAAGAATGCACAGTTTAGGTGATCCTCAAATTCAGGATCAGATTCTCGCAAAAACACAGATTCACAAAACAAAAATATGTTTTATTCACAAATATATTTATGCAAATCTAATTTTGCATAAATCCATAAATGCAAGTCAGGGATTGTGAAAAAATCTGAGATTTTGAATTAATCTTTCTTTTTGCGTCAATAAATTAATATGAAACAAATCTCACCCCATATAAAAGAAGATTAAAGAAATCAATGTTGGAAATGTAATCGTGCTCAGTGTTTAAGGCAAACTGTACCATCTTTGTGTTTTATTAAATGATTGAACTCAAATGTCGTTCTGTTTATTGATGTTAACGCTCGACTTTTAATGTTTGTCTTGTGTTTTAAATTGTGAAACTGGACCCAGGAAGAAGAGTCTGTGCTGTAGAGACCAATGGGGTCATTAAAGAAACTAATAAACACATTTATATTTATTATATTTGTTATATATTTATTATTATTATTACTATTATTATTATTATTACTATTATTATTATTATTATTATTATTATTATTATTATTATTATTATTATTATTATTATTATTATTATTATATCATAATTGTGAAAATATGACAAACATTTTTGTAAACTAAAAATACTGATATTTTGAGCAAACTTAACGAACATTCCTTACACACATTTTATTTTATTAAAATAGAAAAACATATATTTTCTGATCGACTAAAACTATCACGATTTAGTCGAAAAATAAGAAACAATAGTTTGGTTAAATCTGAGTCAAACCGCGCGTGAACAAAGCGCTGCAGCGATCTGTGCCGCTCCTGCCGCTCCTGCCGCCCCTGCCGCCCCTGCCGCCCCTGTCCCCCCTGCCGCTCCTGCCGCTCCTGCCGCCCCTGCCGCCCCTGCCGCTCCTGCCGCCCCTGCCGCTCCTGCCGCCCCTGCCGCCCCTGCCGCCCCTGCCGCTCCTGCCGCCCCTGCCGCTCCTGCCGCCCTGCCGCCCCTGCCGCTCCTGCCGCTCCTGCCGCTCCTGCCGCCCCTGCCGCTCCTGCCGCTCCTGCCACCCCTGCCGCTCCTGCCGCCCCTGCCGCTCCTGCCGCTCCTGCCCCCCCTGCCGCTCCTGCCGCCCCTGCCGCTCCTGCCCCCCCTGCCGCTCCTGCCGCCCCTGCCGCCCCTGCCGTTTGACGCCTGCCGCTTTCATGCCGCTGCTGCTGTTTTCTGCGGGTTGCGCCGCTCGCGCGTCAGTCTGAGCCGCTGACGTTCTGCAGAATCAGCGCGTCCCAAATAAAGACGTCAAAGTGGAGCAGAAAAGTGTCGCGTCTGCAAAAGCCCCAGAACCCACCGCGCGCCGCTCCCGCAGAACATGATCCTCACCACAGCGGGTACTGATACTACAAGTACTACAAGTACTGCAAGTACTGCAAGTACTACTGCAAATACTACTACAAGTACTGCAAATACTACTACAAGTACTGCAAATACTGCAAGTACTACTGCAAGTACTACTACAAGTACTGCAAATACTACTGCAAGTACTGCAAATACTTGCAGTAGTACTGATCCTCACAGCATCAGAGTGTGATCAGTATTACACTTCTGACACTGATGAGGATCCACTCACTGCAGACCTGGTTCAGTCCTGGTTCAGTCCTGGTTTAGACCTGGTTTAGTCCTGGTTCAGTCCTGGTTTAGACCTGGTTTAGTCCTGGTTTAGTCCTGGTTTAGACCTGGTTCAGTCCTGGTTTAGTCCTGGTTTAGTCCTGGTTCAGTCCTGGTTCCTCCAGAGTGTCCTGGGTCCTCCCTGGGGCCTCCTCCTGTGGGACATGAACACCTCCTGAGGGAGGCTCCAGGAGGCTCCAGGAGGCTCCAGGAGGCTCCGTACAGACGCCTGAGCCTCAGCTCCTCTGGACGTGGAGGAGCAGCAGCTCTACTCTGAGCTCCTCCTGTGCCTGAGCTCCTCTGTCTCTGAGGGAGCGCCCCCCGGAGGAGGAGCTCAGTCTGAGGGAGGCCCCGCCCCCCGGAGGAGGAGCTTGTGTCTGGACCTGGTCCTTTGGGTCATTAAAGCTCATGACCAGGTGAAGAGGACGAGCCTGAGGGGAATCAGAGCTTTGTCTTTAACTCAGCTCTGTCTGCACCACAACAGGGCCGCACCTGTCACCACAACGGCCCCATACAGGGCCGCACCTGTCAGTCTCACGCTCCTCCCTCTGAACAGGTCCCTCAGACACTTGAACTCTTCCACTTGAGGAGGACTCTCCTGGAGAGGGAGAGGACCACGGCCTCGGGTTTGGAGCGACATTTATAACATTTATTACATTTATAACATTTATAACATTTATAACATTTATTACATTTATTACATTTATTACATTTATAACATTTATTACATTTATAACATTTATTACATTTATAACATTTATTACATTTATAACATTTATTACATTTATTACATTTATAACATTTATTACATTTATAACATTTACAACATTTACAACATTTACAACATTTATAACATTTACAACATTTATAACATTTACAACATTTACAACATTTATAACATTTACAACATTTACAACATTTATAACATTTACAACATTTACAACATTTACAACATTTACAACATTTACAACATTTACAACATTTACAACATTTACAACATTTATAACATTTACAACATTTATAACATTTACAACATTTATAACATTTACAACATTTACAACATTTACAACATTTATAACATTTACAACATTTACAACATTTATAACATTTACAACATTTATAACATTTATAACATTTACAACATTTACAACATTTATAACATTTACAACATTTACAACATTTATAACATTTACAACATTTATAACATTTATAACATTTATAACATTTACAACATTTATAACATTTATTACATTTATAACATTTATAACATTTACAACATTTACAACATTTACAACATTTACAACATTTACAACATTTACAACATTTACAACATTTATAACATTTATAACATTTATAACATTTATTACATTTATAACATTTATAACATTTATTACATTTATTACATTTATTACATTTATAACATTTATTACATTTATTACATTTATAACATTTATTACATTTATTACATTTATTACATTTATTACATTTATAACATTTATTACATTTATTACATTTATTACATTTATAACATTTATTACATTTATTACATTTATAACATTTATTACATTTATAACATTTATAACATTTATTACATTTATAACATTTATTACATTTATTACATTTATAACATTTATAACATTTATAACATTTACAACATTTACAACATTTACAACATTTACAACATTTACAACATTTATAACATTTATTACATTTATAACATTTATTACATTTATTACATTTATAACATTTATTACATTTATTACATTTATAACATTTATTACATTTATTACATTTATTACATTTATAACATTTATAACATTTATTACATTTATTACATTTATAACATTTATTACATTTATTACATTTATTACATTTATAACATTTATTACATTTATTACATTTATTACATTTATAACATTTATTACATTTATTACATTTATAACATTTATTACATTTATTACATTTATAACATTTATTACATTTATAACATTTATAACATTTATTACATTTATAACATTTATTACATTTATAACATTTATTACATTTATAACATTTATAACATTTATTACATTTATAACATTTATAACATTTATAACATTTATAACATTTATTACATTTATAACATTTATTACATTTATTACATTTATTACATTTATTACATTTATAACATTTATTACATTTATTACATTTATTACATTTATAACATTTATTACATTTATAACATTTATTACATTTATAACATTTATTACATTTATTACATTTATAACATTTATTACATTTATAACATTTACAACATTTACAACATTTACAACATTTATAACATTTACAACATTTATAACATTTACAACATTTACAACATTTATAACATTTAAAACATTTAAAACATTTATAACATTTACAACATTTACAACATTTATAACATTTACAACATTTACAACATTTAAAAAATTTAAAACATTTACAACATTTATAACATTTATAACATTTATAACATTTACAACATTTATAACATTTACAACATTTATAACATTTATAACATTTATAACATTTACAACATTTATAACATTTATTACATTTATAACATTTATAACATTTACAACATTTACAACATTTACAACATTTACAACATTTACAACATTTACAACATTTACAACATTTATAACATTTATAACATTTATAACATTTATTACATTTATAACATTTATAACATTTATTACATTTATTACATTTATTACATTTATAACATTTATTACATTTATTACATTTATAACATTTATTACATTTATTACATTTATTACATTTATAACATTTATTACATTTATTACATTTATTACATTTATAACATTTATTACATTTATTACATTTATAACATTTATTACATTTATTACATTTATTAACATTTATAACATTTATAACATTTATTTACAACATTTACAACATTTATAACATTTATAACATTTACAACATTTATAACATTTATTACATTTATAAATATTTATAACATTTATTACATTTATAACATTTATTACATTTATAACTATTTTATAACATTTATTACATTTATTACATTTATTACATTTATAACATTTATTACATTTATTACATTTATAACATTTATTACATTTATTACATTTATTACATTTATAACATTTATTACATTTATTACATTTATTACATTTATAACATTTATTACATTTATTACATTTATAACATTTATTACATTTATTACATTTATTACATTTATAACATTTATTACATTTATTACATTTATAACATTTATTACATTTATTACATTTATAACATTTATTACATTTATAACATTTATTACATTTATAACATTTATAACATTTATTACATTTATAACATTTATAACATTTATAATATTTATTACATTTATACATTTATAACATTTATTACATTTATAACATTTATTACATTTATTACATTTATAACATTTATTACATTTATAACATTTATAACATTTATTACATTTATAACATATTTATTACATTTATTACATTTATAACATTTATTACATTTATTACATTTATAACATTTATTACATTTATAACATTTATTACATTTATTACATTTATAACATTTATTACATTTATTAACATTTATAACATTTATTACATTTATTACATTTATTACATTTATAACATTTATTACATTTATTACATTTATAACATTTATTACATTTATTACATTTATTACATTTATAACATTTATTACATTTATAACATTTATTACATTTATTACATTTATAACATTTATTACATTTATTACATTTATAACATTTATTACATTTATAACATTTATAACATTTATTACATTTATAACATTTATTACATTTATTACATTTATAACATTTATAACATTTATAACATTTATTACATTTATTACATTTATTACATTTATTACATTTATTACATTTATTACATTTATAACATTTATTACATTTATTACATTTATAACATTTATTACATTTATAACATTTATTACATTTATTACATTTATAACATTTATTACATTTATTACATTTATTACATTTATAACATTTATTACATTTATTACATTTATAACATTTATAACATTTATTACATTTATTACATTTATTACATTTATTACATTTATAACATTTATAACATTTATAACATTTATTACATTTATTACATTTATAACATTTATTACATTTATTACATTTATTACATTTATAACATTTATTACATTTATTACATTTATTACATTTATAACATTTATTACATTTATAACATTTATTACATTTATTACATTTATAACATTTATTACATTTATAACATTTATAACATTTATTACATTTATTACATTTATAACATTTATTACATTTATTACATTTATTACATTTATAACATTTATTACATTTATAACATTTATTACATTTATTACATTTATTAGCCCCCTCCCTCCCACTGTCCCTCCTCCTCCCCTATCTCCCCTCCTCCACCTCCCTCCCCCTGTCTCTCCCCTCCCGTCCCCCACCGGCCCCTCTGTCGCTGCAGAACGACGTCCAAACGACACTCAGCGAAACCTGACACTTCCTCTTCCTGTCTCCAGAGACCACACTTCCTGTCAGCGCAGGAAGTGAGTCCAGTCCCTCTGCTCAGGCCCAGAGCCTTCGACGCAAAACTGTCCCAGAGAACTGTGTGTGTATTTATACATGTGTGTGTATTTATACATGTGTGTGTATTTATACATGTGTGTGTGTATTTATACATGTGTGTGTATTTATACATGTGTGTGTATTTATACATGTGTGTGTATTTATACATGTGTGTGTGTATTTATACATGTGTGTGTATTTATACATGTGTGTGTGTGTGTATTTATACATGTGTGTGTATGTATTTATACACATGCTGGGGTCACTGCTCTGACTGCTCCAATCACAGGGTTCTACCTTCACCTTCAGACCTTCTCTGAGTCCTTGGTGTTTCTCCTGTTCTTCCTCCTGATGGTGTCACTTTGCTCTTCACCACGACGTCTGGTTCATTACCGTCTGTGTCGGGACGTCCCACAGGGTCTTCTGTCCTCCTATACCACCTTTGGAGGGGTCTCCAGTCCATTCACACAGATGTTTCTGTCTCTGAGACACTTGGTTATGGAGCTCCATGTGTCTCTCCCTGCAGCGTCTGACACCTGCAGGTCTGGACTGTCTCAGGAGACACTCTGGGTCTGCTGTGGTAGATCTGGACCTGCTCTGAGGACCTGCTCTGAGGACCTGCTCTGGAGGACCTGCTCTGAGGACCTGCTCTGAGGACCTGCTCTGAGGACCTGCTCTGAGGACCTGCTCTGACGACCTGCTCTGGAGGACCTGCTCTGAGGACCTGCTCTGAGGACCTGCTCTGAGGACCTGCTCTGAGGACCTGCTCTGGAGGACCTGCTCTGGAGGACCTGCTCTGGAGGACCTGCTCTGGAGGACCTGCTCTGAGGACCTGCTCTGAGGACCTGCTCTGGAGGACCTGCTCTGAGGACCTGCTCTGGAGGACCTGCTCCAGGATGGGCCTCTGTCCTTCAGTCCATTGTTCTGGTGACCCCTGATACTCGAGCAGTGTTCGTTCCAGAGCCTGGTTCTCACGTCAGGACCAGTCGTGGTGGAGGAGCCCTGGCTGCACCTGACGCAGGCCACAGGTCCTGGTCTGAGCGGCCCACACTGGTCACGTGCTCCTGGTCTGAGCGGCCCACACTGGTCACGTGCTCCGTCCTGGTCTGAGCGGCCCACACTGGTCACGTGCTCCTGGTCTGAGCGGCCCACACTGGTCGCGTGCTCCTGGTCTGAGCGGCCCACACTGGTCGCGTGCTCCTGGTCTGAGCGGCCCACACTGGTCAGAGCGGCCCACACTGGTCACGTGCTCCGTCCTGGTCTGAGCGGCCCACACTGGTCGCGTGCTCCTGGTCTGAGCGGCCCACACTGGTCGCGTGCTCCTGGTCTGAGCGGCCCACACTGGTCACGTGCTCCTGCTCTGAGCGGCCCACACTGGTCACGCGTTTCCTGGTCTGAGCGCCCACACTGGTCACGCGGTTCGCCCTGGTCTGAGCGGCCCACCCTGGGCACGTGCTCCTGGTCTGAGCGGCCCACACTGGTCACGTGCTCCTGGCCTGAGCGGCCCACACTGGTCACGTGCTCCTGGTCTGAGCGGCCCACACTGGTCACGTGCTCCTGGTCTGAGCGGCCCACACTGGTCACGCGTTCCGCTGGTCTGAGCGGCCCACACTGGTCGCGTGCTCCTGGTCTGAGCGGCCCACACTGGTCACGTGCTCCTGGTCTGAGCGGCCCACACTGGTCGCGTGCTCCTGGTCTGAGCGGCCCACACTGGTACCTGGCGTAAGCTCCTGATCTGAGCGGCCCACACTGGTCGCTGCTCCTGGTCTGAGCGGCCCACACTGGTCGCGTGCTCCTGGTCTGAGCGGCCCACACTGGTCGCGTGCTCCTGGTCTGAGCGGCCCACACTGGTCGCGTGCTCCTGGTCTGAGCGGCCCACACTGGTCACGTGCTCCTGGTCTGAGCGGCCCACACTGGTCACGTGCTCCTGGTCTGAGCGGCCCACACTGGTCACGTGCTCCTGCTCTGAGCGGCCCACACTGGTCACGTGCTCCTGCTCTGAGCGGCCCACACTGGTACGGAACGTGCTCCAGCTCTGAGCGGCCCACACTGGTCACGAGCTCCAGGTCTGAGCGGCCCACACTGGTCACGTGCTCACCTGGTCTGAGCGGCCCACACTGGTCACGTGCTCCTGGTCTGAGCGGCCCACACTGGTCACGCGTTCGTCCCTGCTCTGAGCGGCCCACACTGGTCACGCGCTCCTGCTCTGAGCGCCCACACTGGTCACGTGCTCCTGGTCTGAAGCGCCCACACTGGTCACGCGTGCTCCTGCTCTGAGCGGCCCACACTGGTCACGTGCTCCTGGTCTGAGCGGCCACCTGGTCACGCGTTCCGTCCTGGTCTGAGCGGCCCACACTGGTCACGTGCTCCTGGTCTGAGCGGCCCACACTGGTCACGTGCTCCGTCCTGGTCTGAGCGGCCCACACTGGTCACGTGCTCCTGCTCTGAGCGGCCCACACTGGTCACGTGCTCCTGGTCTGAGCGGCCCACACTGGTCACGTGCTCCGTCCTGGTCTGAGCGGCCCACACTGGTCACGTGCTCCTGGTCTGAGCGGCCCACACTGGTCACGTGCTCCTGGTCTGAGCGGCCCACACTGGTCACGTGCTCCTGGTCTGAGCGGCACACACTGGTCACGTGCTCCTGGTCTGAGCGGCCCACACTGGTCACGTGCTCCTGGTCTGAGCGGCCCACACTGGTCACGTGCTCCTGGTCTGAGCGGCCCACACTGGTCACGTGCTCCGTCCTGGTCTGAGCGGCCCACACTGGTCACGTGCTCCTGGTCTGAGCGGCCCACACTGGTCACGTGCTCCTGGTCTGAGCGGCCCACACTGGTCACGTGCTCCTGGTCTGAGCGGCCCACACTGGTCACGTGCTCCTGGTCTGAGCGGCCCACACTGGTCACGTGCTCCTGGTCTGAGCGGCCCACACTGGTAATTTCATTTAAGCTTGTGACGCTCGTTTGAACTGCCCCGGGACAAGAGATAGCTGTGGGCAATATGAAAATCACACCTGAGAGCAGATAAACAGGAGACGCCTCTGAGTCTGAGTCACAGCAACGAGAACTGGACGAACATCAAGAGGAACCCACGGACTCCTGCGGGACGGTCCTGATCTGGACCAGGTCTGGACCAGGACTGGACCAGGTCTGGACCAGGTCTGATGGATGTGATTCTGAGCGGGTCACACTTCAGGGACATTTGTTATGTCTTTGTTTCTTTTTGCCAAACACCACGAGATCAAGAGATTTATACTTAATCACAAGAGGATTATGTAGTCCTGGTTTAGTCCTGGTTTAGTCCTGGTTTAGTCCTGGTTCAGTCCTGGTTTAGTCCTGGTTTAGTCCAGGTTGAGTTCTGGTTTAGTCCTGGTTTAGTCCTGGTTCAGTCCTGGTTTAGTCCTGGTTCAGTCCTGGTTTAGTCCTGGTTTAGACCTGGTTTAGTCCTGGTTCAGACCTGGTTTAGTCCTGGTTCAGTCCTGGTTCAGTCCTGGTTTAGTCCTGGTTTAGACCTGGTTTAGTCCTGGTTTAGACCTGGTTTAGTCCTGGTTCAGTCCTGGTTTAGTCCTGGTTCAGTCCTGGTTTAGTCCTGGTTTAGACCTGGTTTAGTCCTGGTTCAGACCTGGTTCAGTCCTGGTTTAGTCCTGGTTTAGTCCTGGTTTAGTCCTGGTTTAGTCCTGGTTTAGACCTGGTTTAGTCCTGGTTCAGACCTGGTTTAGTCCTGGTTTAGTCCTGGTTTAGACCTGGTTCAGTCCTGGTTTAGTCCTGGTTTAGACCTGGTGTAGTCCTGGTTCAGACCTGGTTTATACCTGGTTCAGACCTGGTTTAGACCTGGTTTAGTCCTGGTTCAGTCCTGGTTTAGTCCTGGTTTAGACCTGGTTTAGTCCTGGTTTAGTCCTGGTTTAGACCTGGTTTAGTCCTGGTTCAGACCTGGTTTAGTCCTGGTTTAGTCCTGGTTTAGTCCTGGTTTAGTCCTGGTTCAGACCTGGTTTAGTCCTGGTTTAGACCTGGTTTAGACCTGGTTTATACCTGGTTCAGACCTGGTTTAGACCTGGTTTAGTCCTGGTTCAGTCCTGGTTTAGTCCTGGTTTAGACCTGGTTTAGACCTGGTTTAGTCCTGGTTTAGACCTGGTTTAGTCCTGGTTTAGTCCTGGTTTAGTCCTGGTTTAGTCCTGGTTTAGTCCTGGTTTAGTCCTGGTTTAGTCCTGGTTTAGTCCTGGTTTAGTCCTGGTTTAGTCCTGGTTTAGTCCTGGTTTAGTCCTGGTTCAGTCCTGGTTTAGTCCTGGTTTAGTCCTGGTTCAGTCCTGGTTTAGTCCTGGTTTAGTCCTGGTTTAGTCCTGGTTTAGTCCTGGTTTAGTCCTGGTTTAGTCCTGGTTTAGTCCTGGTTTAGTCCTGGTTTAGTCCTGGTTTAGACCTGGTTTAGTCCTGGTTCAGTCCTGGTTTAGTCCTGGTTCAGTCCTGGTTTAGTCCTGGTTTAGACCTGGTTTAGTCCTGGTTCAGACCTGGTTCAGTCCTGGTTTAGTCCTGGTTTAGTCCTGGTTTAGTCCTGGTTTAGTCCTTGGTTTAGCCTTGGTTTAGTCCTGGTTCAGACCTGGTTTAGTCCTGGTTTAGTCCTGGTTTAGACCTGGTTCAGTCCTGGTTTAGTCCTGGTTTAGACCTGGTGTAGTCCTGGTTCAGACCTGGTTTATACCTGGTTCAGACCTGGTTTAGACCTGGTTTAGTCCTGGTTCAGTCCTGGTTTAGTCCTGGTTTAGACCTGGTTTAGTCCTGGTTTAGTCCTGGTTTAGACCTGGTTTAGTCCTGGTTCAGACCTGGTTTAGTCCTGGTTTAGTCCTGGTTTAGTCCTGGTTTAGTCCTGGTTCAGACCTGGTTTAGTCCTGGTTTAGACCTGGTTTAGACCTGGTTTATACCTGGTTCAGACCTGGTTTAGACCTGGTTTAGTCCTGGTTCAGTCCTGGTTTAGTCCTGGTTTAGACCTGGTTTAGACCTGGTTTAGTCCTGGTTTAGACCTGGTTTAGTCCTGGTTTAGTCCTGGTTTAGTCCTGGTTTAGTCCTGGTTTAGTCCTGGTTTAGTCCTGGTTTAGTCCTGGTTTAGTCCTGGTTTAGTCCTGGTTTAGTCCTGGTTTAGTCCTGGTTCAGTCCTGGTTCAGTCCTGGTTTAGTCCTGGTTTAGTCCTGGTTCAGTCCTGGTTTAGTCCTGGTTTAGTCCTGGTTTAGTCCTGGTTTAGTCCTGGTTTAGTCCTGGTTTAGTCCTGGTTTAGTCCTGGTTTAGTCCTGGTTTAGTCCTGGTTTAGACCTGGTTTAGCCCTGGTTTAGTCCTGGTTTAGTCCTGGTTCAGTCCTGGTTTAGTCCTGGTTTAGTCCTGGTTTAGTCCTGGTTTAGTCCTGGTTTAGTCCTGGTTTAGTCCTGGTTTAGTCCTGGTTCAGTCCTGGTTCAGTCCTGGTTTAGTCCTGGTTCAGTCCTGGTTCAGTCCTGGTTTAGTCCTGGTTTAGTCCTGGTTTAGTCCTGGTTTAGTCCTGGTTTAGTCCTGGTTTAGTCCTGGTTTAGTCCTGGTTTAGACCTGGTTTAGTCCTGGTTTAGTCCTGGTTTAGTCCTGGTTTAGTCCTGGTTTAGTCCTGGTTCAGTCCTGGTTCAGTCCTGGTTTAGTCCTGGTTTAGTCCTGGTTTAGTCCTGGTTTAGTCCTGGTTTAGTCCTGGTTCAGTCCTGGTTCAGTCCTGGTTTAGTCCTGGTTTAGTCCTGGTTTAGTCCTGGTTTAGTCCTGGTTTAGTCCTGGTTTAGTCCTGGTTTAGTCCTGGTTTAGTCCTGGTTTAGACCTGGTTTAGTCCTGGTTTAGTCCTGGTTTAGTCCTGGTTTAGTCCTGGTTTAGTCCTGTTTACAGCTGGTGTTGTTTGAAGTTTTCGTTTCTGCAGCGTCAGGTTTTTCAGCGACTCATTAAAAAGGCGCCTGCAAAACATCAATTATAAATGAACCAGGTCTGAACCAGGTCTGAACCAGGACTAAACCAGGTCTGAACCAGGTCTGAACCAGGTCTGAACCAGGTCTGAACCAGGTCTGAACCAGGTCCTGGTCCTGGTCTGGTTTGATTAAAACATTAAAATCTTATCGAGTCTAAACAGCAGAAAAACAAAAGCGTCGCATTAAAAAATCATCAACGAAAAACACGTTAAAAAGACGTTTGTCACAAACACAATTAACCTGCACCTGGGACAGAAGGAGGCGCTCTGGGACAGAAGGGGGCGCTCTGGGACAGAAGGAGGCGCTCTGGGACAGAAGGGGGCGCTCTGGGACAGAAGGAGGCGCTCTGGGACAGAAGGAGGCGCTCTGGGACAGAAGGGGGCGCTCTGGGACACAAGGGGGCGCTCTGGGACAGAAGGGGGCGCTCTGGGACAGAAGGGGGCGCTCTGGGACAGAAGGAGGCGCTCTGGGACAGAAGGAGGCGCTCTGGGACAGAAGGAGGCGCTCTGGGACAGAAGGGGGCGCTCTGGGACACACAGGGGGCTCTGGGACACACAGGGGGCGCTCTGGGACACACAGGGGGCTCTGGGACAGAAGGGGGCGCTCTGGGACACACAGGGGCGCTCTGGGACAGAAGGGGGCGCTCTGGGACAGAAGGGGGCGCTCTGGGACAGAAGGGGGCGCTCTGGGACAGAAGGGGGCGCTCTGGGACAGGTGTCCACAGACACCTCCAAACACCTCCAAACACCTCCCTCCCCCTCCTCTCCCCCTCCTCCCCCTCCTCCCCCCTCCTCCCCTCCTCCCCCTCCTCCTCTCCTCCTCCCCTCCTCCCCCTCCTCCCCTCTCTCCGTGCTGTGGGGGTTAAAGGGGCTGCACCTCACCGTTACATAATAAACATTAAATCCATAAACGTCGAGAGCGTTTAAGGAGAAGTCGCAGAATCATCAAACGCGACGCTTCGTTAAAGATGAAAACACAGGACCTTAATAAAGTCTAAAGTGATTATCAGAGGCTGACCCCATCACGGGACGGGGCCAGTAATCACCGCCGACACAGAGAGTCCTGGTCCTGGTTTAGTCCAGCTTTAGTCCTGGTTTAGACCTGGTTTAGTCCTGGTTTAGTCCTGATTCAGTCCTGGTTTAGACCTGGTTTAGACCAGGTTTAGACCAGGTTTAGTCCTGGTTTAGTCCTGGTTTAGTCCTGGTTTAGTCCTGGTTTAGTCCTGGTTTAGTCCTGGTTCAGTCCTGGTTTAGTCCTGGTTTAGACCTGGTTTAGTCCTGGTTTAGACCTGGTTTAGTCCTGGTTTAGTCCTGGTTTACATTTGTTTAATTTTCATTCATTAATTGTTAACCCTTTAATGACTTAATTAAATAACGTTCGTCAGACGAGCCGCTCTCTCTCTGGACCTTTCAGCTGTTCAGTGGGCGAGCGACGGTCCATGCAGCCCCCCCCCCCCCTCCCCCTCCTCCCCCTCCTCCCCCAGGAGCAGACAGGAGCAGACAGGAGCAGACAGGTGCGGACAGGAGCAGACAGGTGCGGACAGGAGCAGACAGGAGCAGACAGGAGCAGACAGGAGCAGACAGGTGCGGACAGGAGCAGACAGGAGCAGACAGGACCAGACAGGAGCAAACAGGTGCAGACAGGAGCAGACAGGAGCAGACAGGAGCAGACAGGAGCAGACAGGAGCAGACAGGAGCAGACAGGAGCAGACAGGAGCTGACAGGTGCAGACAGGAGCAGACAGGTGCAGACAGGAGCAGACAGGAGCTGACAGGTGCGGCCCTGGAGGTGGATCCTGCAGCTGTTTCACATTTTAAACTTTTCTTATAAATCAGTTTGTGGAGGTTTGAGTGAGACAGGGCTGTGTGTCTGAGCGCGTGCACCTGAGCCCCCCCCCCCCCCTCCTCCCCCTCCTCTCCTCCCTCCTCCTCCTCCTCCCTCCTCCCCCTCCTCCCCCCCCCCCCCCCCGTGGATAATCCCGCCGCTGCTCTGCTCCGGATGCCGCTGCACAGAATGGAGCGTAAAGCCTGTTACCTGGATCGGCCCAATCCTCTGCAGCGCCGCGTCAGCACTGACCAGAGCCGGGGGGGGGGAGGGGGGGAGGAGGGGGAGGAGGGAGGAGGGGGGAGGAGGGGGGGGGAGGGCAGGAGGGGTGATGTCCGTGACCACTTCATAAGGCGCAGTGAGAATCCCAGAGATGAGGCGCTCTGGGGGGCAAATCCTCCTCGGATTCTCAAACTCAAACGCAGCGTCGGCGCCTTTGAGTTTCACCCAGAGATAAACTCCAACTGAGTCACCTCCTGCTCCTCCTGCTCCTGCTGCTGCTCCTGCTCCTGCTGCTCCTCCTCCTGCTCCTCCTGCTCCTCCTGCTCCTCCTGCTCCTCCTGCTCCTCCTCCTGCTCCTCCTGCTCCTCCTGCTGCTCTGCTCCTCCTGCTGCTGCTCCTCCTCCTGCTCCTCCTGCTCGTACTCCTGCTGCTGCTCCTGCTCGTACTCCTCCTGCTCCTCCTGCTCGTACTCCTCCTCCTCCTCCTCCTGCTGCTCCTCCTCCTGCACCTCCTCCTGCTCCTCTGCTCCTCCTCCTGCTCCTTCTCTTGCTCCTCTGCTCCTGCCCTCCTACTCCTTTGCTCCCGCTGCTCTGCTTCTCCTTCTCCTGCTGCTCCTCCTGCTCCTCTGCTCCTCCTCCTGCTCCTTCTCTTGCTCCTCTGCTCCTGCCCTCCAACTCCTTTGCTCCCGCTGCTCTGCTTCTCCTTCTCCTGCTGCTCCTCCTGCTGCTCTGCTCCTCCTGCAGCCTCAGTGGGATGACTCCTGTGGGAGGAGGCTCCTGCGGGCCTCCTGGTCTCGACGCCCCACAGGGAGTGACCTGAGGCTGAGAGAACCTTCAGCTGAAGGAGAGGAGGAAAGGGAGGAAAGGAAAGGGAGGAGAGGGAGGAAAGGAAAGGGAGGAAAGGAAAGGGAGGAAAGGGAGGAAAGGGAGGAAAGGAAAGGGAGGAAAGGAAAAAGGAGAAAAGAAGGAGGAAAGAAAAAGGAGAGAAAGAAAGGAGAAGAAAAGAGGAAAAGGGAGAGAAAAAGGAAAGGAAAAGGGAGGAAAGGGAAAGAAAGAAAGGAGAAAGAGGAAAGGAAAGGGAGGAAAGGAAAGGGAGGAAAGGGAGGAAAGGAAAGGGAGGAAAGGGAGAAGAAAGGGAGGAGGAAAGAGAAGGGAGGAAGGGGAGGGAAAAGGAAAGGGAGAAAGAAAAGAGAAAAGGAAAAAGGAGGAGGAAAGGAGAGGAGAGAGAAAGGGAGGAAAGGGAGGAGAGGAAAGGGAGGAAAGGGAGGAGAGGAGAGGAAGGGAGGAAAAAGGGAGGGGAAAAGGGGAGGAGGGGAAAGGAAAAGGGAGGAAAGAGAGAGGGAGGAAAGGAAAGGGGAGGAGAGAGAAGGAGGAAAGGAAAGGAAAAGGAGAGGGAAAAGGAAAAGGGGAAAGGAGGAAAGAGGGAAAGAGAGGGGGGAGGAAAGGAAAGGAGGAAAGGAAGGGAGAGAGGAAAGGAAAAGGGAGAGAGAAAGAAAGGGGAGGAAAGGAAAAGGAAAAGAGAAAGGGGAGGAAAGAGAAAGGGGAGGAAAGCGAAAGGGGAGGAAAAGGAAAGGGAGAAAGGGAGAGGAAAGGAAGAGGGAGGAAAAGGAAAGGAGGAAGAAAGAGAGAGGGAGGAAAGGGAGGAAAGGGAGGAAAGGAAAGGGAGGAAAGGGAGGAAAGAGAAAGGGGAGGAAAAGGAAAGGAAAGGAGAAAGGGGAGGAAAGGAGGAAAGGAAAGGAAAAGAGAAGGAAAGGAAAGGGAGAGGAAAGAGGGAGAGGAAAGGAAAGGGGAAAAGGAAAGGAAGAAGAAAGGAGGAAAGGGAGGAAAGGAAAGGGGAGGAAGAGGAAGAAAAGAGGAAAGAGGAGGGAAAAGGAAAGGGGAGAAGAAAAAGAGAGGAGGAAAGGGAGGAGAAAGGAAAAGGGAGAGAAAGGGGAAAGGGGAAAGAGAGAGAAAGGGAGGAAAAGAGAAAGAGAGAAAAGGGGAGAAGAGAGAAAGGAGAAAAGGGAGAGAAAAGGAAAAGAAAAGAGAGAAAGGGAGAAGGAAAGGAAAAAGGAAGAGAGAAGGAAGAAAAAGGAGGAAGGAAAGGGAGGAAAGGAAAAAGGGAGAAAGGAAAAAGAGAGGAAGGAAAAGGGAGGAAAGGAAAGGGAGGAAAGGAAAGGGAGGAAAGGAAGGGGAGGAAAGAGGAAAGGGGAAAGAAAGGAGGGAGGAAAAGGAAAGGGGAGGAAAAGGAAAAAAGGGAGGAAAGGAAAGGGAGAGGAAAAGGAAAGGGGAGGAGAGAAAGGAAGGGGAGGAAAGAGAAGAGAGAAAAAGAAGAAAGGGAGGAGAAGAAGAAAGGAAGAGGAGAGAGAGGAAAGGAAAGGGAGAGAAAGAAAGGGAGGAAAAGGAAAAGGGGAGGAAAGGAAAGAGAGGAGGAAAGGGAGAGAAAGAGAAGAAAAGAGAGGAAAGAGAAAGGGAGGAGAGAGAGAAAGGAGGAAAGGAAAGAGGGGAGAGGGAAAGGAAAGAAAGGAAAGGGGAGAGAAAGGGGAAGAGGAAAGAAGGAGGGAGGAAAAGAGAGAAGGAAAGGAAGGAAAGGAAAGGGAGGAAAAAGGGAGAAAAGAAAAGAAGAAAAGGGAGGAAAGGAAAGGGAGGAAAGGAAAGGGAGGAAGAGAAAAAGAGAGAAAGGGAAGAAAAAGGAAAGAGGAAAAAGGAAAGGGAGAGAAAGGAAAGGGAGAGGAAAGAAGAAAGGGAGAGGAAAAGAGAAAGGAAGAAGAAAGAGAGAGAGAAAGGGAGGAAAAGAGAAAAAGAGGAAAGAGAAGAAAGGAAAGGGGAGAGAAAAGGGGAGGAAAGGGAGGAAAAAGGAGGAAAGAGGAAAAAGGAAAGAGAAAAAGAGAGAGAGAAAAGAGAAAGGGGAAAGGGGAGAAAAGAGGAAGAAGAGAAAAAGGGGAAAGGAAAGAAAAGGGAAGGAAAGGAAAGGGGAGGGAGAAAGGAAAGGGGAGGAAAGGGAGAAAGGAAAGAGAGGGAGGAAAGAAGGAAAGGAGAAAGGGAGGAAAGGAAAGGGGAGAGAGAAAGGGAGGGAAAGAGGAAAGGAGAGAGAAAGGAAAGGGAGGAAAGAGAGGGGAGGAAAGAAAGGGAAAAAGGAAAGGGAGGAAAGGAAGGGAGAGGAAAGGGAGAAGAAAGGAGGAAAGGGAGGAAAAGAGGAAAGGGAGGAAAAAGGAAAAGAGGAAAGAGAGGAAAGAGGAGAGAGAAAGGAAAGGGAGGAAAGGAAAGGAAGGAAAGGGAGGAAAAGGGAAAGGAAAGGGGAGAGAAAAGGGAGAAAGGGAGAAAAGAGAGAAAGAGAGGAAGGAAAAGGAAAGGAGAGAAAGAAAAGGGAGGGAAAGGAGAAGAGGAGAGAAAGGAAAGGAGGAAAGGAAAGGGGAAAGAGAAAGGAGGAAAGAGAAAGGGGAGGAAAGAAAGGGAGAGAAAGGGGAGGAAAGAGAAAGGGGGAGGAAAGAAAGGAGAAAGGAAGAAAAAGGAAAAAGGAAGGAAAAAGAGGAAAGGGAAAGAGGAGGAAAGGAAAGAGAGGAGGGAGAGGAAAAGGAAAGAGGAAGGGAAAGGAAAGGGGAGAGAAAAGAGAAAGAGGAAGAGGAAAGGAAAAGGGGAAAGAGGGGAGAGAGAAAGGAAAGGGAGGAAAAGGAGAGGAGAAAGGGAGGAAAGGAAAGGGAGGAAAGGGAGAGGAAAGAGAGAAGAGAGGGGAGGAAAGGAGAAGAAAGGAGAAAAGGGGAGGAAGGAAAGGGAGAGAAAGGGGAGGAAGAAGGGGAGGGAGGAAAGAAAGGGGAGGAAAGAAAGGGGAGGAAAGGGAGGAAAAGGGAGGAAAGAGAAAAGGGGAGAGAGGAAAGAGAAAGGGAGGAAAGAGAAAGAGAGAAAGGGAGGGGAAAAGGAAAGAAAGGGGAGGAAAGGAAAAGGGAGGAAAGGAAAGAGAAAGGGAGAAAGGAGAAGAGAGAGAGAAAGGAGGAAAGGAAAGGAAAGGGAGGAAAGGAAAGGGAGGAAAGGAAAGGGAGGAAAGGAAAGGGAGGAAAGGAAAGGGAGGAAAGACCAGTCTTAGGTCAGTCTGGCCCACTTTAGGTCAGTCTGGCCCACTTTAGGTCAGTCTGGCCCACTTTAGGTCAGTCTGGCCCACTTTAGGTCAGTCTGGCCCACTTTAGGTCAGTCTGGGCCACTTTAGGTCAGTCTGGCCCACTTTAGGTCAGTTTTTCATTATTTCCACCACATTTTCCTTCATGATTCGATCTGGTTCTGGTCGTGGGTCGCATGGGTCACATGGGTCACATGGGTCACATGGGTCACATGGGTCACATGGGTCACATGGGTCACATGGGTCACATGGGTCACATGGGTCACATGGGTCACATGGGTCCCACTTTTGAAGGTGGCCCACTTCATATACTTCGCTCCTTGTTTGACTCCAGGGGCCTTTAGTGAAAAACGGTGGGATTCCCAGGCTCCGCCCATCGAAAGTCTATGTTCAACCGACACTAAACCGACACATTTGAACTGGTCTTGGGCCCTGAACACATTTTAAAATCATCTTTAAACAACTTGTAGAATAAAATGCAGCCCTGACATCTGCTCATGTGGACTCAGGGTCGATGGCCCTGACCCCGTTTGAAAACACTTTTTAAAAAGCACATTTTTGAAGGCAGCCCTTTCTACACTTAGGTCTCTCTGAACTTTTAAATTGTCTTTTTGGCTTCATTCAAAAACAAAACGAGGTAAATGTTTTTCATTTTTATATTCTGTCCATAATCACGTGTACAGTGAGCGGCCCAAAGATGATTTGCCAAATCCTACATTTAAGGGTGAAAAGGGGTTCAGGAGGGGCTGAGCCCAAACAGACTTAGTGTCCCTTAGGGCCTGTGCCCATGCCCCGCCCCACATCGACAGGCCACACCCCCTTACTGCAGCTTCTGCTTGTTCTGTTCAGCCCAAAAGTAAATTAAGTAACGGTATATTCATATTAATTTTCCGCTCTGGGCGTCCTACAAACTATCAGTCTCCTGATTCATGTGGAGGGGACTCACAAGAGCCCCCTGTGCCAAGTTTGATGGTCCAGGGGTCAAAGGTCACCAATAAGCGAGTGTTATTGTGACAAAGTCATCATCACACTGTGGGCTGAGGACTTCATCGTCGCTGCAAGTGACGAGGATGAAAACAACCAAAGACACGCCCACAGCTCAAAGTGAAAGAGATGGATAAAGTCATCGACTTTGAACAAACCAACGAGTGTGATCCCCAAACCCAATAATGTCAGATCACTTCCTAATTACCTTTGGGTTTATTCTTAAGGACTATCCAGCTCCTCAGACTAAAACTATAATGAAAAGGACAATATCTGAAAAATCTATTTTAAAGTTCAGAGAAATAATAGAACCAATATTTAATATTACGTCATGTGATCCTGTCGTTAACAGCGCCAGTCCCAGTGCTATTGATAACTCTGTTGACTCAATGGTCAACTCTCTAAAAGCTGCTCTTGATGTTGCAGCTCCACTTAAACAGAAAGTCATCAGGCCAAAACGAGCCTCCCCCTGGTACAATGAAGAACTACGTTCTCACAAACAAAGGGGAAGAAAACTAGAGAGATCCTTACGCCGCTCCCACACAGAAGAATCCCTGAAAGAATGGAAAACCTGCCTTCTGTCTTATAAGCAGGCTCTGCGTAAGGCTCAAACCAGATATTATTCAAATTTAATAGAAGTAAATAAAAATAACTCTAGATTTCTCTTCAGCTGTAGCCAGGCTGACAAACTGTCACAGCAGTAGAACCCTCAATACCAGTTACTCTAAGCTGCAATGACTTCCTTCTATTCTTTAACAGCAAAATCACAACTATTAGAGATAAACTAAATGAAATGACTCCCAGTGTCAGTACTGAGCAAGCCCAGACTGCAAAGCTAGTGTCCCATACAAATCCTTCAGTAATACTAGATGGTTCACTGCTGTTGATCAGGCAGAGATAACTTCAGTCATTATGTCCTCCAAAACATCAACTTGTATTTTAGACCCAATCCCAAGTAGACTCCTCCCCCTAATTATAAATCCCATTCTTAATATAATAAATACTTCACTAAAGCGGTTATGTCCCTCAGTCCTTCAAATATGCAGTGATTAAAACCACTTTTGAAAAGCCTAATCTAGACCCCGACATACTGGCAAACTATAGACCTATTTCTAATCTGCCCTTTGTCTCTAAAATCCTTGAAAGAATTGTGATTAAACAGCTTTGTCGCCACCTGCAGGACAATCATTTATTTGAAGTTTTTCAGTCAGGGTTCCGTGCGTACCACAGACTGAAACTGCACTAGTTAAAGTCACAAATGATCTGTTATTAGCTGCTGATGATGGACAGGTCTCAATCCTGGTTCTGTTGGACCTCAGCGTTTGATACCATCGACCACAACATTCTACTGCAGAGGTTAGAATGTGATATAGGTGTCAGTGGAACCGCCCTAAGCTGGTTTAAATCCTATCTATCTGATAGGTACCAGTTTGTTAATGTAAACCAGAGATCTTCCCCATGTTCTAAAGTAACCTACGGTGTGCCGCAGGGTTCAGTACTCGGTCCAGTTCTGTTCACTCTTTATATGCTGCCCTTAGGTATGATCATCAGAAAGCATGGCATTAACTTCCACTGCTCTGCAGATGACACTCAGCTGTATTTATCAATGAAACCTGATCAGACCCATCAAGTAGACAGACTTAGTGCCTGCGTGAAAGACATAAAAACTTGGATGACTCTTAATTATCTGCTCCTTAACCCTGAACAAACCGAGGTCATTCTGCTGGGCCCTAAGCACCTGCCAGACTCTTTATCTGACCAGATAGTTTCTCTGGACAATATCACTGTAGCCCCCAGCTCTACTGTAAGAAACCTTGGGGTCCTATTTGACCCAGATCTCTGGTTCAAAGCTCATATAAATCAAGCCTGTAAAACAGCCGACTTTCATCTGTAACATCAGCCAAAATGAGAAAAATCCTGCCCAGAGATGATGCCGACAAACTCATCCATGCATTTGTCACATCCAGATTAGACTATTGTAACGCCCTGCTCACAGCGTGTCCTAAAAGCTCTAGAAGAAGCTTTAACTGGTTCAAAATGCAGCAGCAAGATTATTAACAGGTACTAGAAGAAGAGATCATATTACCCCAGTGTTAGAGTCTCTTCACTGGCTTCCTGTTGAGTTTAGAATCAAATTTAAAATCCTCCTCCTGACTTATAAAGCTTTAAACAATATGGCCCCATCGACCTCAAAGATGCAATAGTAGCGTACCATCCAAACAGAGCTCTTCGTTCTCAAAATGCTGGACTATTGTTAGTCCCAGAGTCTCTAAAAGCACAGTAGGAGGTCGAGCATTTAGCTCCCAAGCTCCTGTTATGGAACCAGCTCCTGTTCATGTAAAAGAGGCCGACACAGTCTCTACATTTAAGACCAGGCTCAAAACGTTCCTCTTTGAAATAGTTTATGGTCAGGCCAGTTAGGAACAGAAATAAAAACCTACAGTTTTAGCTCCTCTGCCCTTGGAGCGACTCTGCTGGAGAAGTATGGAGCTGAACACTGTCCTCTGGTTCTTCTACTTTACCTATCAACAATATTTAATATTACTTCAACTGTAGTCTGTTCATTGCTGTTCACATGTTTCTCTTTCTCTCCACTTCCCCCGGGGAGTGGAGACTGTTTCAGACACTGCGGCGGCTGCTCCAGTGACGACCCCCCCACCCCCACCTGTCTGGACGATCTATGCGCCACCAACCTGGACAGCTGGATTAGCCACACCTCGTCTGCCTGGACGAACTCCTTCTACTTTAGATGAACTGTTCCTCATCTCCTCCTGGAGGATCTCTCTACACTGGTGGACTGCTCCTCGTCCTCCTGGAGGATCTCTCTACACTGGTGGACTGCTCCTCGTCCTCCTGGAGGATCTCTCTACACTGGTGGACTGCTCCTCGTCCTCCTGGAGGATCTCTCTACACTGGTGGACTGCTCCTCGTCCTCCTGGAGGATCTCTCTACACTGGTGGACTGCTCCTCGTCCTCCTGGAGGATCTCTCTACACTGGTGGACTGCTCCTCGTCCTCCTGGAGGATCTCTCTACACTGGTGGACTGCTCCTCGTCCGCCTGGATGAACTCTTTAAAGCCACCTCCCTCTTGAGTGGTTCTGGTTCAGTCCAAGTGGATGTCAGTCCTAGTTCATCTGCAGCCTGTCCGTCCGTGGGAGTAGGATCTCTCCTTCACTGTGGTTCTCCCCGAGGTTTCTACTTTGTCCCGTGGGGTTTTTTGTAGTTTTTCCTCGCCGCGAAGGAGGGTCAAAGGACAGGGGCATTCTGGGACAGTTATCTGAACTGCTTTTACCTGTGGCCCATCGAGGCAACTGTTGTTGTGATTTTGGGCATTATAAAAATAATTTGATTTGATTTGATTTGAAGGGCCAGACCGACCTCCGAAGGACCAGACCGACCTCCGAAGGACCAGACCGACCTCTGAAGGACCGGACCGACCTCTGAAGGACCAGACCGACCTCCGAAGGACCAGACCGACCTCTGAAGGACCAGACCAGACCGACCTCTGAAGGACCAGACCGACCTCTGAAGGACCAGACCGACCTCTGGAGGACCAGACCGACCTCCGAAGGGCCAGACCGACCTCTGAAGGACCAGACTGACCTCTGAAGGACCAGACCAGACCGACCTCTGAAGGACCAGACCGACCTCTGAAGGACCAGACCAGACCGACCTCTGAAGGACCGGACCGACCTCTGAAGGACCAGACCAGACCGACCTCTGAAGGACCAGACCGACCTCTGAAGGACCAGACCGACCTCTGAAGGACCAGACCGACCTCTGAAGGACCAGACCGACCACCAGACCGACCTCTGAAGGACCAGACCGACCTCTGAAGGACCAGACCGACCTCTGAAGGACCAGACCGACCTCTGAAGGACCAGACCGACCTCTGAAGGACCAGACCGACCTCTGAAGGACCAGACCGACCTCTGAAGGACCAGACCGACCTCTGGAGGACCAGACCGACCTCTGGAGGACCAGACCGACCTCTGAAGGACCAGACCGACCTCTGAAGGACCGGACCGACCTCTGGAGGACCAGACAGACCTCTGAAGGACCAGACCGACCTCTGAAGGACCAGACCGACCTCCGAAGGACCGGACCGACCTCTGAAGGACCAGACCGACCTCTGAAGGACCAGACCGACCTCCGAAGGACCAGACCGACCTCTGAAGGACCAGACCGACCTCCGAAGGACCAGACCGACCTCTGAAGGACCGGACCGACCTCTGGAGGACCAGACCGACCTCTGACCTCTCCACCATGTTCATGTTCCATTTCTTTAACAGTTTCCGTGTTGGTGGGACGTTATATTTGATTTTGATTTGATCAGTTCTATTTTGCACATCCACATTAGTGTCATAAATAAGTCTAAATATTCTTTCTCGGGGTTAGGGCCAATCAACTGTGTCCTCCCACTTTTAAAGATATTGTCCGGGTAGATCTTTATTGATTTATAAGATAGGACAAAATGATGTACTTTTTTGTTTATTTTCCTTCCTTTTAGTTTAAGTTTGTAATGAATGGTTTGCAGACTAACAGTTTATATGAACCTGATTTATTTGTTGCTTCCATTTCCCTCCCAGTTCTGTGATCATTTGGTTTTATAAATAACATGAACATCACCATAAATACTTTTGAATTCATTATATTCCATAACCTTTCACACTCGTTAATAATATAATTGACAAAAAGGATTCCTTTTCCAACCTTTCCTTCTGTTACAATATTTGAATTCAACCATAGAGTCTGTTGTAAGATTTCTTCTCTTTTTCCATGAATGCACTTTCTCTCACAAAACTAGAGACATTTCCTATTAATGTATCGACACATGAAAAGTGGGAGGGCATCAGTGGTAAGAATGGATCCATGTTCCTCTGACACGAGGAGGACACTGTACCACTGTGTCTGAATCTGAGGGACATTTGATGCTTTTAAGGACAAACATGAAGCCTCCAGAGTTATATTCATTAAACACAACTCCTCTGATGATGATGATCGTTTCAGGCTCGTCCCAAATAAGATCAAAGATCCTCTGCTCGTACATTTCATTGTGACGGAGAAGGCAACGACATAAACAAATATATAAAATGAGGAACAATAATAGAACTTTCAATGGTTACTTTTCCATAATTGAAGAATGTGATCCATCTTTCTTAATTTATTATTATAGTTTACTGAGCAAAGGTCTTCAAGCTTTTCTGGGATGACACGCCCATCAGTCCATTCAACAGCCAATCACAGCCCAGAGTGAAGGCTGGTCCTTTTAAGCGACTGATCCTAAACATTTTACATTTATTGTAATTCAGTTTTAACCCAGATTGTTGAGGAAATGATTGTAAGAGGTCGATAAGATCATGTGAACAGTGAGGCTCGGGACAAATAAGAAAACTTGGATCATCAGTGTGGGCCGGGTGTGGGCCCCGGGTGTGGGCCCCGGGTGTGGGCCGGGTGTGGGCCGGGTGTGGGCCGGGTGTGGGCCCCGGGTGTGGGCCGGGTGTGGGCCCCGGGTGTGGGCCGGGTGTGGCCGGGTGTGGGCCGGGTGTGGGCCCCGGGTGTGGGCCCCGGGTGTGGGCCGGGTGTGGCCGGGTGTGGGCCGGGTGTGGCCGGGTGTGGGCCGGGTGTGGCCGGGTGTGGGCCCTGGGTGTGGGCCGGGTGTGGGCCCCGGGTGTGGGCCGGGTGTGGGCCCCGGGTGTGGGCCGGGTGTGGGCCGGGTGTGGCCGGGTGTGGGCCGGGTGTGGGCCCCGGGTGTGGGCCGGTTGTGGGCCCCGGGTGTGGGCCGGTTGAGGGCCGGGTGTGGGCCGGGTGTGGCCGGGTGTGGCCGGGTGTGGGCCGGGTGTGGGCCCCGGGTGTGGCCGGGTGTGGGCCGGGTGTGGGCCGGGTGTGGGCCGGGTGTGGGCCCCGGGTGTGGGCTGGGTGTGGGCCGGGTGTGGCCGGGTGTGGGCCGGGTGTGGGCCGGGTGTGGGCCCCGGGTGTGGGCCGGGTGTGGGCCGGGTGTGGGCCGGGTGTGGGCCGGGTGTGGCCGGGTGTGGGCCGGGTGTGGGCCGGGTGTGATGAGCCCATTAATATTCTTATCCAGTCTGACCTTGAGAGCTAACACTTCCATGTGATCATAAATAAATGAGGGGACAGTGGGCCTGAGGTATGGGCCCATTATTTATGATTCTACAGTTTGTTTTATTATTTTTATTGTTTTTACAGTTTATCAAGGAATCACCAAAGTTAAAGAATGAAGGACTTTTACATATAAAGTCTAAACTTATCTTATCAAAAGCTTTTTCTAGGTCTGCAACAAATATTAATCCCTTTTTATTCTCTAAATTATAATTTTCCATTATTTCTAGTAACTGTCTAATATTATTACTAATATTTCTACTAAGAAGAAACCAGTCTGGTCTTGATTAATGAGATTTGGTAAAACTGACTTAAGTCTTAGGGCTAAACATTTGTGACCCTCAGACCTCCTGGACCATGTATTGCATCAGAACATTGGAGTGTGATGGGCCCCCAGTTCTATAGACACACCGGGTCCTTAAAGTCACCATTGACTCTTGTGTCAATAACAACGAGATAAGCCCTTCTTTCTGAGATTCAGACAAAACCCCCATTTTATACGAGCAGTTGAAACACAGTAATAATGGTTTCTTTACTTCATCAAAAAAAACGGATCAAACTCAATAGGCGTCCCATCGAGCCCTGGTGTGACAGCACAGACAGCTCCTCCTTCACAAAGGTGTGTTTCTACTTCACTTCATTTTCCATCATTTTCTGGGAAAAAGGTACAGACTCTGGGGGAGTCACTGGGTGTGAAGATATACTTTTAGAATAGTTTTGTTTTCCTTTAACATCGTGGGCTGTAGACAGTGTAGTTCAAACAGGTTTATCTTTGACACTGATGGAGCTCCTTGTTATTTGACTTTTATTTTCATCTTCTTACTCCTCGTGTCCCTCATGTTCCTCATGTTCCTCGTGTCCCTCGTGTCCCTCATGTTCCTCGTGTCCCTCATGTTCCTCGTGTCCCTCATGTTCCTCCTGTCCCTCATGTTCCTCGTGTCCCTCATGTTCCTCGTGTCCCTCATGTTCCTCGTGTCCCTCGTGTTCCTCGTGTCCCTCGTGTTCCTCGTGTCCCTCATGTCCCTCGTGTCCCTCGTGTTCCTCCTGTCCCTCATGTTCCTCGTGTCCCTCATGTTCCTCGTGTCCCTCGTGTTCCTCGTGTCCCTCATGTTCCTCGTGTCCCTCATGTTCCTCGTGTCCCTCATGTTCCTCGTGTCCCTCGTGTCCCTCGTGTTCCTCGTGTCCCTCATGTTCCTCATGTTCCTCGTGTCCCTCATGTTCCTCGTGTCCCTCATGTTCCTCGTGTCCCTCGTGTTCCTCGTGTCCCTCATGTTCCTCGTGTCCCTCGTGTTCCTCGTGTCCCTCATGTTCCTCGTGTCCCTCGTGTTCCTCGTGTTCCTCGTGTTCCTCGTGTCCCTCATGTTCCTCTGTTCCTCGTGTCCCTCGTGTTCCTCTGTTCCTCGTGTCCCTCGTGTTCCTCGTGTCCCTCGTGTCCCTCGTGTCCCTCATGTTCCTCGTGTCCCTCATGTTCCTCATGTCCCTCGTGTTCCTCATGTCCCTCATGTTCCTCGTGTCCCTCGTGTTCCTCGTGTCCCTCATGTTCCTCGTGTTCCTCGTGTCCCTCATGTTCCTCGTGTCCCTCATGTTCCTCGTGTCCCTCATGTCCCTCGTGTCCCTCATGTTCCTCGTGTCCCTCGTGTTCCTCGTGTCCCTCATGTTCCTCGTGTCCCTCATGTTCCTCGTGTTCCTCGTGTCCCTCATGTTCCTCGTGTCCCTCATGTTCCTCGTGTTCCTCGTGTCCCTCATGTCCCTCGTGTTCCTCGTGTCCCTCGTGTTCCTCGTGTCCCTCGTGTTCCTCGTGTTCCTCGTGTTCCTCGTGTTCCTCGTGTCCCTCGTGTTCCTCGTGTCCCTCGTGTTCCTCGTGTTCCTCGTGTCCCTCGTGTTCCTCGTGTCCCTCGTGTTCCTCGTGTCCCTCGTGTTCCTCGTGTCCCTCGTGTTCCTCGTGTCCCTCGTGTCCCTCGTGTTCCTCGTGTCCCTCGTGTCCCTCGTGTTCCTCGTGTCCCTCTTGTTCCTCTTGTTCCTCTTGTTCCTCGTGTCCCTCGTGTTCCTCGTGTCCCTCGTGTTCCTCGTGTCCCTCATGTTCCTCGTGTCCCTCATGTTCCTCGTGTTCCTCGTGTCCCTCGTGTTCCTCGTGTCCCTCATGTCCCTCGTGTCCCTCGTGTTCCTCGTGTCCCTCATGTCCCTCGTGTCCCTCATGTTCCTCGTGTCCCTCATGTCCCTCGTGTCCCTCATGTTCCTCGTGTCCCTCATGTCCCTCGTGTCCCTCATGTTCCTCGTGTCCCTCATGTCCCTCGTGTCCCTCATGTTCCTCGTGTTCCTCGTGTCCCTCATGTCCCTCATGTCCCTCATGTTCCTCGTGTCCCTCATGTTCCTCGTGTCCCTCGTGTTCCTCGTGTCCCTCATGTCCCTCGTGTCCCTCGTGTTCCTCGTGTCCCTCGTGTTCCTCGTGTTCCTCGTGTCCCTCGTGTCCCTCATGTTCCTCGTGTCCCTCGTGTTCCTCGTGTCCCTCGTGTTCCTCGTGTCCCTCATGTCCCTCGTGTTCCTCATGTTCCTCGTGTTCCTCGTGTCCCTCGTGTTCCTCGTGTTCCTCGTGTCCCTCGTGTCCCTCGTGTCCCTCATGTTCCTCGTGTCCCTCGTGTCCCTCGTGTCCCTCGTGTTCCTCATGTTCCTCGTGTTCCTCGTGTCCCTCGTGTTCCTCGTGTTCCTCGTGTCCCTCGTGTCCCTCGTGTCCCTCATGTTCCTCGTGTCCCTCGTGTCCCTCGTGTCCCTCGTGTCCCTCATGTTCCTCGTGTCCCTCGTGTCCCTCATGTTCCTCCTGTCCCTCATGTTCCTCGTGTCCCTCGTGTTCCTCGTGTCCCTCGTGTTCCTCGTGTCCCTCATGTCCCTCGTGTTCCTCATGTTCCTCGTGTTCCTCGTGTCCCTCGTGTTCCTCGTGTTCCTCGTGTCCCTCGTGTCCCTCGTGTCCCTCGTGTTCCTCGTGTCCCTCGTGTTCCTCGTGTTCCTCGTGTCCCTCGTGTCCCTCATGTTCCTCGTGTCCCTCATGTTCCTCGTGTCCCTCGTGTTCCTCGTGTCCCTCGTGTCCCTCATGTTCCTCGTGTCCCTCATGTTCCTCGTGTCCCTCATGTTCCTGTTCCTCGTGTCCCTCGTGTTCCTCGTGTCCCTCATGTTCCTCGTGTCCCTCATGTTCCTCGTGTCCCTCGTGTTCCTCGTGTCCCTCATGTTCCTCGTGTTCCTCGTGTCCCTCGTGTTCCTCGTGTTCCTCGTGTCCCTCATGTTCCTCGTGTCCCTCATGTTCCTCGTGTCCCTCATGTTCCTCGTGTCCCTCATGTCCCTCGTGTCCCTCATGTTCCTCGTGTCCCTCATGTTCCTCGTGTCCCTCATGTCCCTCGTGTCCCTCGTGTTCCTCGTGTCCCTCGTGTTCCTCGTGTCCCTCATGTTCCTCGTGTCCCTCATGTTCCTCGTGTCCCTCGTGTTCCTCGTGTCCCTCATGTTCCTCGTGTCCCTCATGTTCCTCGTGTCCCTCGTGTTCCTCGTGTTCCTCGTGTCCCTCGTGTCCCTCATGTTCCTCGTGTCCCTCTTGTTCCTCGTGTCCCTCGTGTTCCTCGTCCCTCATGTCCCTCGTGTTCCTCGTGTCCCTCTTGTTCCTCGTGTCCCTCGTGTCCCTCATGTTCCTCGTGTCCCTCATGTTCCTCGTGTCCCTCGTGTCCCTCATGTTCCTCGTGTCCCTCATGTTCCTCGTGTCCCTCGTGTCCCTCGTGTCCCTCGTGTCCCTCGTGTTCCTCGTGTCCCTCATGTTCCTCGTGTCCCTCATGTTCCTCGTGTCCCTCGTGTCCCTCATGTTCCTCGTGTCCCTCATGTTCCTCGTGTCCCTCATGTTCCTCGTGTCCCTCATGTTCCTCGTGTCCCTCATGTTCCTCGTGTCCCTCATGTTCCTCGTGTCCCTCATGTTCCTCGTGTCCCTCATGTTCCTCGTGTCCCTCATGTTCCTCGTGTCCCTCATGTTCCTCGTGTCCCTCATGTTCCTCGTGTCCCTCATGTTCCTCGTGTCCCTCATGTTCCTCGTGTCCCTCATGTTCCTCGTGTCCCTCATGTTCCTCGTGTCCCTCATGTTCCTCGTGTCCCTCATGTTCCTCGTGTCCCTCATGTTCCTCGTGTCCCCCATGTTCCTCGTGTCCCTCATGTTCCTCGTGTCCCTCATGTTCCTCGTGTCCCTCATGTTCCTCGTGTCCCTCATGTTCCTCGTGTCCCTCGTGTCCCTCGTGTCCCTCATGTTCCTCGTGTCCCTCATGTCCCTCGTGTCCCTCATGTTCCTCGTGTCCCTCTTGTTCCTCGTGTCCCTCATGTTCCTCGTGTTCCTCATGTTCCTCGTGTCCCTCATGTTCCTCGTGTCCCTCATGTTCCTCGTGTCCCTCGTGTTCCTCGTGTTCCTCGTGTCCCTCGTGTCCCTCATGTTCCTCGTGGTCCCCTATGTTCCTCGTGTTCCTCGTGGTCCCTCGTGTTCCTCGTGTCCCTCATGTTCCTCGTGGTCCCTCATGTTCCTCGTGTCCTCATGTTCCTCGTGTCCTCATGTTCCTCGTGTCCTCATGTTCCTCGTGTCCCTCATGTTCCTCGTGTCCCCATGTTCCTCGTGGTCCTCATGTGTCCCTCATGTTCCTCGTGTCCCCCATGTACCTCGTGTCCCTCGTGTCCCTCATGTTCCTCGTGTCCCTCATGTTCCTCGTGTCCCCCATGTTCCTCGTGTCCCTCGTGTCCCTCATGTTACTCGTGTCCCTCATGTTCCTCGTGTCCTTCATGTTCCTCGTGTCCCCCATGTTCCTCGTGTCCCTCGTGTCCCTCATGTTCCTCGTGTCCCTCATGTTCCTCGTGTCCCTCGTGTTCCTCGTGTCCCTCATGTTCCTCGTGTCACTCAAGTTACTCGAGTCCCTCATGTACCTCGTGTCCCTCGGGTGCCTCGTGGTCCCTCATGTTCCTCGTGGTCCTCGTGGTTCCTCGTGGTCCCTCATGTCCCTCGTGGTCCTCATGTTCCTCGTGGTCCCTCGTGTTCCTCGTGTTCCTCGTGGTCCCTCGTGGTCCCTCATGTTCCTCGTGGTCCTCGTGTTCCTCGTGGTCCCCTCGTGTTCCTCGTGGTCCCTCATGTCCCTCGTCCCTCGTGTTCCTCGTGGTCCCTCATGTTCCTCGTGTCCCTCGTGGTTCCTCGTGGTCCCCTCATGTTCCTCGTGGTCCCTCGTGGTTCCTCGTGGTCCCTCATGTTCCTCGTGTCCCTCATGTTCCTCGTGGTCCCTCTATGTTCCTCGTGTCCCTCATGTTCCTCGTGGTCCCTCATGTTCCTCGTGGTCCCTCATGTTCCTCGTGGTCCCTCATGTTCCTCGTGTCCCTCATGTTCCTCGTGGTCCCTCATGTTCCTCGTGGTCCCTCATGTTCCTCGTGGTCCCTCGTGGTTCCTCGTGGTCCCTCATGTTCCTCGTGGTCCCTCGTGGTTCCTCGTGGTCCCTCATGTTCCTCGTGGTTCCTCGTGGTCCCTCATGTTCCTCGTGTCCCTCGTGTCCCTCATGTTCCTCGTGGTCCCTCATGTTCCTCGTGGTCCCTCATGTTCCTCGTGGTCCCTCATGTTCCTCGTGGTCCCTCATGTTCCTCGTGGTCCCTCATGTTCCTCGTGTCCCTCATGTTCCTCGTGGTCCCTCGTGTTCCTCGTGGTCCCTCATGTTCCTCGTGGTCCTCATGTTCCTCGTGGTCCCTCATGTTCCTCGTGGTCCTCATGTCCCTCATGTTCCTCGTTCCTCGTGGTCCCTCATGTCCCTCGTGTCCCTCGTGTCCCTCGTGGTCCCTCATGTTCCTCGTGGTCCCTCATGTTCCTCGTGGTCCCTCATGTTCCTCGTGGTCCCTCATGTTCCTCGTGTCCCTCGTGTTCCTCGTGGTTCCTCGTGGTCCCCTCGTGGTCCCTCGTGTCCCTCGTGGTCCCTCGTGTCCCTCATGTTCCTCGTGTCCCTCGTGTTCCTCGTGGTCCCTCATGTTCCTCGTGTCCTCATGTTCCTCGTTCCTCGTGTACCTCGTGTCCCTCATGTTCCTCGTGTCCCTCGTGTCCTCATGTCCCTCGTGGTCCTCGTGTCCCTCGTGGTCCCTCATGTTCCTCATGTTCCTCGTGGTCCCTCATGTTCCTCGTGGTCCCTCATGTTCCTCGTGGTCCCTCATGTTCCTCGTGGTCCCTCATGTTCCTCGTGTCCCTCGTGTTCCTCGTGGTCCCTCGTGGTTCCCCTCGTGTCCCTCGTGGTCCCTCATGTCCCTCATGTTCCTCGTGTCCCTCATGTTCCTCGTGGTCCCTCATGTTCCTCGTGTCCCTCATGTTCCCTCGTGTCCCTCATGTTCCTCGTGTCCCTCATGTTCCTCGTGTCCCTCATGTCCCTCGTGTCCCACATGTTCCTCGTGGTCCCTCATGTTCCTCGTGTCCCTCATGTTCCTCGTGGTCCCTCATGTTCCTCGTGGTCCCTCATGTTCCTCGTGTCCCTCGTGGTTCCCTCGTGGTCCCTCGTGTTCCTCGTGGTCCCTCATGTTCCTCGTGTCCCTCATGTTCCTCGTGTCCCTCATGTTCCTCGTGTCCCTCATGTTCCTCGTGTCCCTCATGTTCCTCGTGTCCCTCGTGTCCCTCATGTTCCTCGTGTCCCTCGTGTCCCTCATGTCCCTCGTGTCCCTCGTGTCCCTCGTGTCCCTCATGTTCCTCGTGGTCCCTCATGTTCCTCGTGGTCCCTCATGTTCCTCGTGGTCCCTCATGTTCCTGGTCCTCGTGTCCCTCGTGTTCCTCGTGGTCCCTCATGTTCCTCGGGTCCCTCATGTCCCTCGTGTCCCTCATGTTCCTCGTGTCCCTCGTGTTCCTCGTGTCCCTCGTGTTCCTCGTGTCCCTCGTGTCCCTCATGTTCCTCGTGTCCCTCATGTTCCTCGTGTTCCTCGTGTCCCTCATGTTCCTCGTGTCCCTCATGTCCCTCGTGTCCCTCATGTTCCTCGTGTCCCTCGTGTTCCTCGTGTCCCTCATGTTCCTCGTGTCCCTCATGTTCCTCGTGTCCCTCATGTTCCTCGTGTCCCTCATGTTACCTCTTGCCTCCTGTTCCTCGTGTCCCTCCTGTCCCTCGTGTCCCTCCTGTCCCTCGTGTCCCTCGTGTCCCTCCTGTCCCTCGTGTTCCTCGTGGTCCTCCTGTCCCTCGTGGTCCCTCATGTCCCTCGTGGTCCCTCATGTTCCTCGTGGTCCCTCATGTTCCTCGTGGTCCCTCATGTTCCTCGTGTCCCTCATGTTCCTCGTGTGTTCCTCGTGGTCCCTCATGTTCCTCGTGGTTCCTCGTGGTCCCTCGTGGTCCTCGTGGTCCCTCATGTTCCTCGTGGTCCCTCATGTCCCTCGTGGTCCCTCGTGTTCCTCGTGGTCCCTCATGTTCCTCGTGGTCCCTCATGTTCCTCGTGGTCCCTCATGTTCCTCGTGTCCCTCATGTTCCTCGTGTCCCTCATGTTCCTCGTGGTCCCTCATGTTCCTCCTGGTCCTCATGTTCCTCGTGTCCCTCGTGTTCCTCGTGTCCCTCGTGTTCCTCGTGTCCCTCATGTTCCTCGTGTCCCTCATGTTCCTCGTGTCCCTCGTGTCCCTCGTGTCCCTCATGTTCCTCATGTTCCTCCTGTCCCTCGTGTCCCTCCTGTCCCTCGTGTCCCTCGTGTTCCTCCTGTCCCTCGTGTCCCTCCTGTCCCTCGTGGTCCCTCATGTCCCTCGTGGTCCCTCATGTTCCTCGTGGTCCCTCTTGTTGCTCGGGTCCCTCATGTTCCTCGTGTCCCTCATGTTCCTCGTGGTCCTCGTGGTCCCTCGTGGTCCCTCGTGTCCCTCATGTACCTCATGTTCCTCCTGTCCCTCGTGTCCCTCCTGTCCCTCGTGTCCCTCGTGTTCCTCCTGTCCCTCGTGTCCCTCCTGTCCCTCGTGTCCCTCATGTCCCTCGTGTCCCTCATGTTCCTCGTGTCCCTCATGTTCCTCGTGTCCCTCTTGTTCCTCGTGTCCCTCGTGTTCCTCTTGTTCCTCCTGTTCCCTCATGTTCCTCGTGGTCCCTCATGTTCCTCGTGTCCCTCGTGGTCCCTCATGTTCCTCGTGTCCCTCGTGTACCTCGTGGTCCCTCGTGGTCCCTCGTGGTCCCTCATGTTCCTCGTGTCCCTCGTGTTCCTCGTGGTCCCTCGTGGTTCCTCGTGTCCCTCGTGTTCCTCGTGGTCCCCATGTTCCTCGTGGTCCCTCGTGTTCCTCGTGTCCTCATGTTCCTCGTGGTCCCTCATGTTCCTCGTGGTCCCTCGTGGTTCCTCGTGGTCCCTCATGTTCCTCGTGGTTCCTCGTGGTCCCTCATGTTCCTCGTGGTCCCTCATGTTCCTCGTGTCCCCTCATGTTCCTCGTGGTCCCTCATGTTCCTCGTGGTCCCTCATGTTCCTCGTGTCCCTCATGTTCCTCGTGTCCCTCGTGGTTCCTCGTGGTCCCTCGTGGTTCCTCGTGGTCCCTCCTGTCCCTCGTGTCCCTCATGGTCCTCGTGTTCCTCATGTTCCTCGTGTCCCTCATGTTCCTCGTGTCCCTCATGTTCCTCGTGTCCCTCGTGTTCCTCGTGTCCCTCGTGTTCCTCGTGGTCCCCATGTTCCTCGTGGTCCCTCATGTTCCTCGTGGTCCCTCATGTCCCTCATGTTCCTCGTGTTCCTCGTCCCTCGTGGTTCCTCGTGGTCCCTCATGTTCCTCCTGTCCCTCATGTTCCTCGTGGTCCCTCATGTTCCTCGTGTCCCTCATGTTCCTCGTGGTTCCTCGTGTCCCTCATGTTCCTCGTGTCCCTCGTGGTCCCTCGTGGTCCCTCATGTTCCTCGTGGTCCCTCATGTTCCTCGTGGTCCCTCATGTTCCTCGTGTCCCTCGTGGTTCCTCGTGGTCCCTCATGTTCCTCGTGTCCCTCATGTTCCTCGTGTCCCTCGTGGTTCCTCGTGGTCCCTCCTGTTCCTCATGTTCCTCCTGTCCCTCATGTTCCTCGTGTCCCTCATGTTCCTCGTGTCCACCTGGTTCCTCGTGGTCCCTCATGTTCCTCGTGGTCCCTCGTGTTCCTCGTGGTCCCTCATGTTCCTCGTGGTCCCTCATGTTCCTCGTGGTCCCTCATGTTCCCTCGTGTCCCTCGTGGTTCCTCGTGGTCCCCTGTGGTTCCTCGTGGTCCCTCGTGTCCCTCGTGGTCCCTCATGTTCCTCGTGTCCCTCATGTTCCTCGTGGTCCTCATGTTCCTCGTGGTCCCTCCTGTACCTCCTGTTCCTCGTGTACCTCATGTTCCTCGTGTCCCTCGTGTCCCTCATGTTCCTCGTGTCCCTCGTGTTCCTCGTGTCCCTCATGTTCCTCGTGTCCCTCATGTTCCTCGTGTCCCTCGTGTTCCTCGTGTCCCTCCTGTTCCTCATGTTCCTCGTGTCCCTCATGTTCCTCGTGTCCCTCGTGTCCCTCATGTTCCTCGTGTCCCTCGTGTTCCTCGTGTCCCTCGTGTTCCTCGTGTCCCTCGTGTACCTCGTGTCCCTCGTGGTTCCTCGTGTCCTCCTGTTCCTCATGTTCCTCGTGTCCCTCATGTTCCTCATGTTCCTCGTGTCCCTCATGTTCCTCGTGTCCCTCATGTACCTCGTGTCCCTCGTGTTCCTCGTGTCCCTCGTGTTCCTCGTGTCCCTCGTGTTCCTCGTGTCCCTCGTGTTCCACGTGTCCCTCGTGTCCCTCGTGGTTCTCGTGGTCCCTCGTGTTCCTCGTGTCCCTCGTGTCCCTCATGTTCCTCGTGTCCCTCATGTTCCTCGTGTCCCTCATGTTCCTCGTGTCCCTCATGTTCCTCGTGTCCCTCATGTTCCTCGTGTCCCTCATGTTCCTCGTGTCCCTTGTGTCCCTCATGTTCCTTCTTCTGGAGCCTCTGGTGTTTGAGTCTGAGTCTCAGGGGGCGGAGCTCGTTAGCGTCTGTGATTAGCTTGCGTTAGCCTCTGTTTCCATGTGTTAGCGCCTGTTAGCCTCGGCGTGTGTGTTAGCGTGTGTTAGCGTGTCCCGGTGCTCACGGATGACTCTGATTGGCTCTGGCAGTCCATTACCCACAATGCCCGGTGGAGTTAGCAGTTAGCGCTCAATTAGCTCCGAGCAAACAAACAGTCAGCTCCACAGAGACAGAACGAGACCAGACCAGGTCTGAACCAGGTCTGAACCAGGTCTGAACCAGGACCAGAGGCACCTGAGGGAGGAGGAGGAGGGGGAGGAGTCACCAGGGACTCACCTGGTCGCCACGGAGACGCTGTTTATGTTTACACTGATTAAATCAAGTCTGATCTCTGGAGGACTCAGGGACAGGTTTCAGTTTGAGTTAAATGTGCACAAACTCTGGTCGCTACGGCAACAACATGTGACACCGACAAGTGTTAAACGTGTTCAAGTGACACTCGGATTCCTCCTGAAAGACTGGATTTGACCCAAAAATGTCCTAAAAATTAAAATAAAATGATAATAATAAATAGTACTAAATGTGTCTGGTTGAGTCCTGGTCGTTGGTTTGTGCAGCAGCTCCTTTAAGGCGTCATGTCTCTGGGACAAACCACAGAGAAATCTATGGATGAAGTGGATTCGATGGAAGAATCAAACGTCAGGAGCAGATTGGACGTGTTTGTTGTTTCAGGTGAAAGTCTGTGTTGGAGAAAGAAAACTCACTCAAACTCAAAAAACAATAAATAAATGACTTTTTCCTGCGACGTCTTTTTAAGGTTTAACGATGATTAAACCAGAGAACCTCCAGATCAGAAGGTGACGAGTCACAGCTGCACCTTTAACACCTTTATCTCTGATTTTACTCAAAGACTTAAAACCACCAGCATTTACTCTTTGAAATAGTTTATGGTCAGGCCAGTTAGAACAGAAATAAAAACCTACAGTTTTAGCTCCGCTGCCCTTGGAGCGACTCTGCTGGAGAAGTATGGAGCTGAACACTGTCCTCTGGTTCTTCTACTTTACCATCAACAATATTTAATATTACTTCAACTGTAGTCTGTTCATTGCTGTTCACATGTTTCTCTCTCTGTTTCAGACACTGACCCCCCCCCCCCATCTGTCTGGACGATCTATGCTCCTCCCCCTGGACAGCTGGATTAGCCACACCTCGTCTGCCTGGACCACCTCCTTCTACTTTAGATGAACTGTTCCTCATCTCCTGCTGGAGGATCTCTCTACACTGGTGGACTGCTCCTCGTCCTCCTGGAGGATCTCTCTACACTGGTGGACTGCTCCTCGTCCTCCTGGAGGATCTCTCTACACTGGTGGACTGCTCCTCGTCCTCCTGGAGGATCTCTACACTGGTGGACTGCTCGCGTCCTCCTGGAGGATCTCTACACTGGTGGACTGCTCCTCGCCCTCCTGGAGGATCTCTCTACACTGGTGGACTGCTCCTCGTCCCTCCTGGAGGATCTCTACACTGGTGGACTGCTCCTCGTCCTCCTGGAGGATCTCTCTACACTGGTGGACTGCTCCTCGTCCTCCTGGATGAACTCTTTAAAGCCACCTCCCTCTTGAGTGGTTCTGGTTCAGTCCAAGTGGATGTCAGTCCTAGTTCATCTGCAGCCTGTCCGTCCGTGGGAGTAGGATCTCTCCTTCACTGTGGTTCTCCTCAGGTTTATACTTTGTCCCGTGGGGTTTTTTGTAGTTTTTCCTGAAGGAGGGTCAAAGGACAGGGGCATTCTGGGACAGTTATCTGAACTGCTTTGACCTGTGGCCCATCGAGGCAACTGTTGTTGTGATTTTGGGGCATTAGAAACATAAATGGATTTGATTTGATTTGACTTCTAACCTCGATTAATCTGACCCTCTAAACATGTGACCATCTAAACATGTGACCATCTAACCATGTGACCATCTGACCCTCTAAACATGTGACCATCTAACCATGTGACCATCTGACCCTCTAAACATGTGACCGGGTGTTGCGGTCACATGTTTAGAGGGTCACATGTGGTAAACACTTTCAGTACAAACTCTCAAACATTTGTTGAAGAGCTCGAGCCTCCTGGTCCTGTCTCCTTTGATGTTTCCTAAATCCTTCGCCTCGTGTCGACTGTGACCAACAGGATCCATCGCTTTAAACCTGTGCGGCCTCGTTAGACTCGTCCAATCAGCACACGGCTCCACAAACACCAATCAAAGGAAGAACGCTTTAAACCTGTGCGGCCTCGTTAGACTCGACCAATCAGCACACGGCTCCACAAACACCAATCAAAGAAGAAGAACGAGTGTTTCAGATTCTCAAACATTTATTTAACAGACAAACCTCACAGCTTCCTCCAGCAGCCGCTCCTCACGGCTCCTCGTCTCCTAAATCCTCCTCTCCTAAGGCCTCGCTTCCTAATTCCTTGCTTCCTAAGTCCTAGCTTCCTTCCTTGGGCCCTTGCCGACCGTGACCAATGAGATTCATCGATTTGTTGTAGCTCAGTCAGAGCCCAACATCTTCATTTTACACCGAGGAAGGAAACAAGGAGGCGAGGAAGGAAGCCAGGAGACGAGGAAGGAAACAAGGAGAGGAGGAAGGACGCCAGAAGACAAGGAAGGAAACAAGGAGACGAGGAAGGAAGCCAGAAGACGAGGAAGGAAACAAGGAGACGAGGAAGGAAGCCAGAAGACAAGGAAGGAAACAAGGAGACGAGGAAGGAAACAAGGAGACGAGGAAGGAAACAAGGAGACGAGGAAAGAAGCCAGGAGACGAGGAAGGAAACAAGGAGACGAGGAAGGACGCCAGAAGACGAGGAAGGAAACAAGGAGACGAGGAAGGACGCCAGAAGACGAGGAAGGAAACAAGGAGACGAGGAAGGAAGCCAGGAGACGAGGAAGGAAACAAGGAGACGAGGAAGGACGCCAGAAGACGAGGAAGGAAACAAGGAGACGAGAAAGGAAACAAGGAGAGGAGGAAGGAAACAAGGAGACGAGGAAGGACGCCAGAAGACGAGGAAGGAAACAAGGAGACGAGGAAGGAAGCCAGAAGACGAGGAAGGAAACAAGGAGACGAGGAAGGAAACAAGGAGACGAGAAAGGAAACAAGGAGAGGAGGAAGGAAACAAGGAGACGAGGAAGGAAACAAGGAGACGAGGAAGGAAACAAGGAGACGAGGAAGGAAACAAGGAGACGAGGAAGGAAACCAGGAGAGGAGGAAGGAAACAAGGAGACGAGGAAGGAAACAAGGAGAGGAGGAAGGAAACAAGGAGACAAGGAAGGACGCCAGAAGACGAGGAAGGAAACAAGGAGACGAGGAAGGAAGCCAGAAGACGAGGAAGGAAACAAGGAGACGAGGAAGGAAACAAGGAGACGAGAAAGGAAACAAGGAGAGGAGGAAGGAAACAAGGAGACGAGGAAGGAAACAAGGAGACGAGGAAGGAAACAAGGAGACGAGGAAGGAAACAAGGAGACGAGGAAGGAAACCAGGAGAGGAGGAAGGAAACAAGGAGAGGAGGAAGGAAACAAGGAGAGGAGGAAGGAAACAAGGAGAGGAGGAAGGAAACAAGGAGACGAGGAAGGACGCCAGGAGACGAGGAAGGAAACAAGGAGACGAGGAAGGAAACAAGGAGACGAGGAAGGAAACAAGGAGACGAGGAAGGAAACCAGGAGAGGAGGAAGGAAACAAGGAGAGGAGGAAGGAAACAAGGAGAGGAGGAAGGAAACAAGGAGAGGAGGAAGGAAACAAGGAGAGGAGGAAGGAAACAAGGAGAGGAGGAAGGAAACAAGGAGAGGAGGAAGGAAGCCAGGAGACGAGGAAGGAAACAAGGAGACGAGGAAGGAAACAAGGAGACGAGGAAGGAAACAAGGAGAGGAGGAAGGAAACAAGGAGAGGAGGAAGGAAACAAGGAGAGGAGGAAGGAAACAAGGAGACGAGGAAGGAAACAAGGAGAGGAGGAAAGAAACAGAAACTAAGACTAAACCAGGACTAAACCAGGACTAAACCAGGACTAAACCAGGACTAAACCAGGACTAAACCAGGACTAAACCAGGACTAAACCAGGACTAAACCAGGTCTAAACTAGGACTAAACCAGGACTAAACCAGGACTAAACCAGGACTAAACCAGGACTAAACCAGGACTAAAGCAGGTCTAAACCAGGACTAAACCAGGTCTAAACCAGGTCTAAACCAGGACTAAACCAGGACTAAACCAGGACTAAAGCAGGTCTAAACCAGGACTAAACCAGGACTAAACCAGGACTAAACCAGGTCTAAACCAGGACTAAACCAGGACTAAACCAGGACTAAACCAGGACTAAACCAGGACTAAACCAGGTCTAAACCAGGACTAAACCAGGACTAAACCAGGGCTAAACCAGGACTAAACCAGGTCTAAACCAGGACTAAACCAGGTCTAAACCAGGACTAAACCAGGACTAAACCAGGACTAAACCAGGTCTAAACCAGGACTAAACCAGGACTAAACCAGGTCTAAACCAGGACTAAAGTGTTTCATGGGATTCTTTCCCATGGTGCATTTCTTTGGCGTCAGGATGAATAAAAAACATTAAACCTGTTTAAACCTTTTTACGGCTTTTGACCAAAACTAAAGGATGAAGGACGGAGGAGGCGAGCGAGGCCTCGAGGAAGGAGACGAGGGAAGGAGACATAAAGTGTATTTGAATCTAAATAGAGTTTAATGTTCAGACCCTCGACAGAGCTGCTGTTTACCATAATCTGCTCTCCCCACCGTGATGGGAGCGGGGGGCGGGGGAGGAGCGGGGGAGGAGCGGGGGAGGAGCGGGGGAGGAGCGGGGGAGGAGGAGTGGACCGGCGTTTAAGTGTCTCAGGGTCGTCTTTATCATAATCCGCTCTTTACAGAATTTTACTCGGGTTAAAGAGTTTCCACTTTCACTGTGACAGCGAGGAGACAAGGAGACAAGGGAAGGAGACAAGGAGACAAGGAGACAAGGAGACAAGGAGACAAGGAGAGGAGGAGAGGAGAGGAGGAGAGGAGGGAAGGAGACAAGGGAAGGAGACGAGGAGAGGAGGAGAGGAGACAAGGGAAGGAGACAAGGAGAGGAGGAGAGGAGAGGAGGAGAGGAGGGAAGGAGACAAGGAGAGGAGGAGAGGAGAGGAGGAGAGGAGGGAAGGAGACAAGGGAAGGAGACTAGGAGACAAGGAGACAAGGAGACAAGGAGACAAGGGAAGGAGACAAGGAGACAAGGAGACAAGGAGACAAGGAGACAAGGAGAGGAGGAGAGGAGAGGAGGAGAGGAGGGAAGGAGACAAGGGAAGGAGACGAGGAGAGGAGGGGAGGAGACAAGGGAAGGAGACAAGGAGAGGAGGAGAGGAGAGGAGGAGAGGAGGGAAGGAGACAAGGAGAGGAGGAGAGGAGAGGAGGAGAGGAGGGAAGGAGACAAGGGAAGGAGACGAGGAGACAAGGAGACAAGGAGACAAGGAGACAAGGAGAGGAGGAGAGGAGAGGAGGAGAGGAGGGAAGGAGACAAGGGAAGGAGACGAGGAGACAAGGGAAGGAGACAAGGAGACAAGGAGAGGAGAGGAGGAGAGGAGACAAGGAGACAAGGGAAGGAGACAAGGAGACAAGGGAAGGAGACAAGGAGACAAGGGAAGGAGACAAGGGAAGGAGACGAGGAGACAAGGGAAGGAGACAAGGAGAGGAGGAGAGGAGAGGAGGAGAGGAGACAAGGAGAGGAGGAGAGGAGAGGAGGAGAGGAGACAAGGAGACAAGGGAAGGAGACAAGGAGACAAGGAGACAAGGAGACAAGGGAAGGAGACAAGGAGACAAGGAGACAAGGAGACAAGGAGACAAGGAGAGGAGGAGAGGAGAGGAGGAGAGGAGGGAAGGAGACAAGGGAAGGAGACGAGGAGAGGAGGGGAGGAGACAAGGGAAGGAGACAAGGAGACAAGGAGAGGAGAGGAGGAGAGGAGGGAAGGAGACTAGGAGAGGAGGAGAGTAGAGGAGGAGAGGAGGGAAGGAGACAAGGGAAGGAGACGAGGAGACAAGGAGACAAGGAGACAAGGAGACAAGGAGAGGAGGAGAGGAGAGGAGGAGAGGAGGGAAGGAGACAAGGGAAGGAGACGAGGAGACAAGGGAAGGAGACAAGGAGACAAGGAGAGGAGAGGAGACAAGGAGACAAGGGAAGGAGACAAGGAGACAAGGGAAGGAGACAAGGAGACAAGGGAAGGAGACAAGGGAAGGAGACGAGGAGACAAGGGAAGGAGACAAGGAGACAAGGAGAGGAGAGGAGGAGAGGAGACAAGGAGACAAGGGAAGGAGACAAGGAGACAAGGAGAGGAGAGGAGGAGAGGAGGGAAGGAGACGAGGAGAGGAGACAAGGAGACAAGGAGAAGAGGAGAGGAGACAAGGAGACAAGGGAAGGAGACGAGGAGAGGAGACAAGGAGAGGAGGAGAGGAGACAAGGAGACAAGGAGACAAGGAGAGGAGAGGAGGAGAGGAGGGAAGGAGACGAGGAGAGGAGACGAGGAGACAAGGAGAGGAGGAGAAGAGGAGAGGAGGAGACAAGGAGACAAGGGAAGGAGACGAGGAGAGGAGACAAGGAGACAAGGGAAGGAGACAAGGAGACAAGGAGAGGAGACGAGGAGACAAGGAAACAAGGAGAGGAGAGGAGGAGAGGAGGGAAGGAGACGAGGAGAGGAGAGGAGACGAGGAGAGGAGACGAGGAGACAAGGAGAGGAGACGAGGAGAGGAGACAAGGAGACAAGGAGACAAGGGAAGGAGACAAGGGAAGGAGACAAGGAGACAAGGAGAGGAGAGGAGGAGAGGAGGGAAGGAGACAAGGGAAGGAGACAAGGAGAGGAGACAAGGAGAGGAGACAAGGAGACAAGGGAAGGAGACAAGGAGACAAGGAGAGGAGAGGAGGAGAGGAGGGAAGGAGACGAGGAGAGGAGAGGAGAGAGGAGAGAGGAGAGGAGAGGAGGAGAGGAGGCGACGAGGAGACAAGGAGACAAGGGAAGGAGACGAGGAGAGGAGACGAGGAGAGGAGACGAGGAGACAAGGGAAGGAGACAAGGGAAGGAGACAAGGAGAGGAGACGAGGGGAAGAGGAGAAGAGGAGAAGAGGAGACAAGGAGAGGAGAGGAGAGGAGACGAGGAGGAGAGGAGACGAGGAGAGAAGGAGAGGAGACGAGGAGGAGAGGAGAGGAGGAGAGGAGAGGAGGAGACGAGGAGAGGAGAGGAGATGAGGAGACGAGGAGAGGAGGAGACGAGGAGAGGAGATGAGGAGAGGAGAGGAGGAGGAGAGGAGAGGAGAGGAGGAGAGAGGAGACGAGGAGACGAGGAGAGGAGAGGAGGAGAGGAGAGGAGGAGAGAGGAGAGGAGGAGAGGAGAGGAGAGGAGGAGACGAGGAGAAGAGGAGAGGAGGAGAGAGGCGGGAGAGGAGCTGTCCAGGGGGAGGAGCATAGATCCTCCAGACAGATGGGGGGGGGGGTGTCTGAAACAGAGAGAGAAACATGTGAACAGCAATGAACAGACTACAGTTGAAGTAATATTAAATATTGTTGATGGTAAAGTAGAAGAACCAGAGGATAGTGTTCAGCTCCATACTTCTCCAGCAGAGTCGCTCCAAGGGCAGCGGAGCTAAAACTGTAGGTTTTTATTTCTGTTCCTAACTGGCCTGACCATAAACTATTTCAAAGAGGAACGTTTTGAGCCTGGTCTTAAATGTAGAGACTGTGTCGGCCTCTTTTACATGAACAGGAGCTGGTTCCATAACAGGAGCTTGGGAGCTAAATGCTCGACCTCCTACTGTGCTTTTAGAGACTCTGGGACTAACAATAGTCCAGCATTTTGAGAACGAAGAGCTCTGTTTGGATGGTACGCTACTATTGCATCTTTGAGGTCGATGGGGCCATATTGTTTAAAGCTTTATAAGTCAGGAGGAGGATTTTAAATTTGATTCTAAACTCAACAGGAAGCCAGTGAAGAGACTCTAACACTGGTGAAATATGATCTCTTCTTCTAGTACCTGTTAATAATCTTGCTGCTGCATTTTGAACCAGTTAAAGCTTCTTCTAGAGCTTTTAGGACACGCTGTGAGCAGGGCGTTACAATAGTCTAATCTGGATGTGACAAATGCATGGATGAGTTTGTCGGCATCATCTCTGGGCAGGATTTTTCTCATTTTGGCTGATGTTACAGATGAAAGTCGGCTGTTTTACAGGCTTGATTTATATGAGCTTTGAACCAGAGATCTGGGTCAAATAGGACCCCAAGGTTTCTTACAGTAGAGCTGGGGCTACAGTGATATTGTCCAGAGAATCACTATCTGGTCAGATAAAGAGTCTGGCAGGTGCTTAGGGCCCAGCAGAATGACCTCGGTTTGTTCAGGGTTAAGGAGCAGATAATTAAGAGTCATCCAAGTTTTTATGTCTTTCACGCAGGCACTAAGTCTGTCTACTTGATGGGTCTGATCAGGTTTCATTGATAAATAAAGCTGAGTGTCATCTGCAGAGCAGTGGAAGTTAATGCCATGCTTTCTGATGATCATACCTAAGGGCAGCATATAAAGTGTGAACAGAACTGGACCGAGTACTGAACCCTGCGCACACACCGTAGGAAGTTACTTTAGAACATGGGGAAGATCTCTGGTTTACATTAACAAACTGGTACCTATCAGATAGATAGGATTTAAACCAGCTAAGGGCGGTTCCACTGACACCTACATCACATTCTAACCTCTGCAGTAGAATGTTGTGGTCGATGGTATCAAACGCTGAGGTCCAACAGAACCAGGATTGAGACCTGTCCATCATCAGCAGCTAATAACAGATCATTTGTGACTTTAACTAGTGCAGTTTCAGTCTGTGGTACGCACGGAACCCTGACTGAAAAACTTCAAATAAATGATTGTCCTGCAGGTGGCGACAAAGCTGTTTAATCACAATTCTTTTCAAGGATTTTAGAGACAAAGGGAAGATTAGAAATAGGTCTATAGTTTGCCAGTATGTCGGGGTCTAGATTAGGCTTTTTCAAAAGTGGTTTAATCACTGCATATTTGAAGGACTGAGGGACATAACCGCTTTAGTGAAGTATTTATTATATTAAGAATGGGATTTATAATTAGGGGGAGGAGTCTACTTGGGATTGGGTCTAAAATACAAGTTGATGTTTTGGAGGACATAATGACTGAAGTTATCTCTGCCTGATCAACAGCAGTGAACCATCTAGTATTACTGAAGGATTTGTATGGGACACTAGCTTTGCAGTCTGGGCTTGCTCAGTACTGACACTGGGAGTCATTTCATTTAGTTTATCTCTAATAGTTGTGATTTTGCTGTTAAAGAATAGAAGGAAGTCATTGCAGCTTAGAGTAACTGGTATTGAGGGTTCTACTGCGCTGTGACAGTTTGTCAGCCTGGCTACAGTGCTGAAGAGAAATCTAGAGTTATTTTTATTTACTTCTATTAAATTTGAATAATATCTGGTTTGAGCCTTACGCAGAGCCTGCTTATAAGACAGAAGGCAGGTTTTCCATTCTTTCAGGGATTCTTCTGTGTGGGAGCGGCGTAAGGATCTCTCTAGTTTTCTTCCCCTTTGTTTGTGAGAACGTAGTTCTTCATTGTACCAGGGGGAGGCTCGTTTTGGCCTGATGACTTTCTGTTTAAGTGGAGCTGCAACATCAAGAGCAGATTTTAGAGAGTTGACCATTGAGTCAACAGAGTTATCAATAGCACTGGGACTGGCGCTGTTAACGACAGGATCACATGACGTAATATTAAATATTGGTTCTATTATTTCTCTGAACTTTAAAATAGATTTTTCAGATATTGTCCTTTTCATTATAGTTTTAGTCTGAGGAGCTGGATAGTCCTTAAGAATAAACCCAAAGGTAATTAGGAAGTGATCTGACATTATTGGGTTTTGGGGGAAGACATTTAGGTCACTAATCTCTATTCCATAAGTTAGAACCAGGTCCAGAGTGTGCTGTGACTGTGGGTTGGTTTATTTACATTTTGAGTGAAACCAATGCATCTAATAAAGCGCTAAAGGCATTACTGAGGCAATTATTTTCATTCACATGAATGTTGAAATCCCCAACCACCACAATATTTTCCCAGTCTAATACTAAATTTGATGGAAGTCAAAGAATTCTGTTAAGAACAATGAATAAGGACCGGGAGGTCGATAGATTATTATGAACAGAACAGCTTTTTGGTTTCTCCAGTTTGGGCAGGTGATTGATAGGATAAGGCTTTAAATGAGGAAGACTCATTATTAATTTTGTTAATTTTAGGACTCAGGAGTAAACTAGAATGTGAGATTACTGCCACCCCACCTCCCCGGCCTGAGCTCCTTAACATGACTCTGTGGGGCCTCATTTAATCTGACATAATCATCTTGTTGAAGCCAAGTTTCAGTTAAAGCTAAAAGATCCAATATTATAATCAAGTTAATTAAGTCATTAACTAAAAGTGATTTGGAGGAAATTGACCTAATGTTTAGCAATCCACATTTTACATGCTTATTTATTAGTTTATTTGTATCATGTGTAGGGATTATTTGTATTAAGTTATTTGGTCTGACACCTAAATTATCTGTATTTGGATCTGACTTATTGGCGTTATTTACACGAGGGACGCGCACAGTCTCTATTTGACTCTGAACACTTGATCTGTGACAGCGAGAGCGAGAGCTTAGCCACAGAGAAGAGACTCTGCACCCGGGACTCACAGTTAGAGCGTCACTTTAGGCGACTAAGGCTATCGAACTAAAAGTGATGTACCCTCCGAAGTCGGATGGATGCCATCCCTGCGTATGAGCCCGGGCTTTCCCAGAACGCACTCAATTGTCAACAAAGACTACGTTGTTTTGGGGGCACCAACTAGAACCAGCAGTTGAAGTTGAAAAGCGGCTGTACATTTCAGCATTGACCCGATTGGGGAGGGGACCAGAAAATATTACGGTGTCTGACATCGACTTCGCCAATTCACACACCGCTCCAACCTGCACTTTGAGCACTTCTGATTGTCTCCGCCGGGTGTCATTACCACCTCCGAGAATCACGATACGACGGAACCTCTGACTACTCTGTTTTAAAAGCCTAAGGTTTCCTTCGATGTCACCCATTCTGGCCCCGGATAACACCCACTGAGGCTGCTGGCAGCTTCACGTCTCTGACTATGGAACTTCCAATCACCAGAGTGTCACGTTCGGCGGGCGTGTGATCGCCGAGTGGGGCAAACCTATTGCAGACGGGAAGCTTATGGTGCACTAAAGGCTGGCGTTTAGCGCATCGATCCCTCCGAACTGTCACAAATCTATCCCTGTCTTGTTCCTGGTCTGGTCCGGCTGCGCGGGGCGCTGGGGGCTGGTCTTATCCTGAGGCTTAGCCTTGCTACCGCTAACACTGCTAACCATGCTAACACTGCTACCTGCGGCGCGGTCCGGTAAACCTGATGCTACGACCTGGCTATAGCTAGACTTTAGCTCCTCCACAATGCGGATCTACCACTACGCTACACTTCACTCTCCTGTCGTCAGTGAAGGAAGCTCTGACTCAACATATGACACTTGAACAGGTTAAGGGCGAAAGAGGCGGAGGACGGGCCAGCCATGGCGCTAGTCGGCTAGGCTAGCTCCGGTTGATGCTAGCGGGCAGGGGGGGGATTTAATCCACGAAGTACTGAACAAAGTGAGCTAAATGAGGCTCCGGGTTGTTTAGGGAGCAATTAAACTTTTAATTATGTGTATGAGGGTAAGATAGTTTTTGTATAATTCGTGGATTAACAATAAAGTGTGGAGAACGATCAACTCGCAAACGCAGAATAGACTCACCGGATGTGACGTCACCGGAATCCTTCAGAGGTCGGTCCGGTCCTTCAGAGGTCGGTCTGGTCCTTCAGAGGTCGGTCCGGTCCTTCAGAGGTCGGTCTGGTCCTTCAGAGGTCGGTCTGGTCCCGGTCTGGTCATGGTCTGGTCGGTCTGGTCTGGTCCTTCTGAGGTCGGTCTGGTCCTTCGGAGGTCGGTCTGGTCCTTCGGAGGTCGGTCTGGTCCTTCAGAGGTCGGTCTGGTCCTTCAGAGGTCGGTCTGGTCCTTCAGAGGTCGGTCTGGTCCTTCAGAGGTCGGTCTGGTCCTTCAGAGGTCGGTCTGGTCCTTCAGAGGTCAGAGTCGGTCTGGTCCTTCAGAGAGTCGGTCTGGTCTGGTCTTCAGAGTCGGTCGGTCTGGTCCTTCAGAGGTCGGTCTGGTCCTTCAGGAGGTAGGTCAGTCCTTCAGAGTCGGTCTGGTCCTTCAGAGGTCGGTCTGGTCCTTCAGAGGTCGGTCTGGTCTGGTCCTTCAGAGGTCGGTCTGGTCCTTCAGAGGTCGGTCTGGTCCTTCAGAGGTCGGTCTGGTCTGGTCCTTCAGAGGTCGGTCTGGTCCTTCAGAGGTCGGTCTGGACCTTCAGAGGTAGGTCTGGTCCTTCAGAGGTCGGTCTGGTCCTTCAGAGAGTCGGTCTGGTCCTTCAGAGGTCGGTCTGGTCCTTCAGAGGTCGGTCTGGTCCTTCAGAGGTCGGTCTGGTCCTTCAGAGGTCGGTCTGGTCTGGTCCTTCAGAGGTCGGTCTGGTCCTTCAGAGGTCGGTCTGGTCCTTCAGAGGTCGGTCTGGTCCTTCAGAGGTCGGTCTGGTCCTTCAGAGGTCGGTCTGGTCCTTCAGAGGTCGGTCTGGTCTGGTCCTTCAGAGGTCGGTCTGGTCCTTCAGAGGTCGGTCTGGTCCTTCAGAGTACGGTCTGGTCCTCCAGTGGTCGGTCTGGTCCTTCAGAGGTCGGTCTGGTCCTTCAGAGGTCGGTCTGGTCTTCCAGAGGTCGGTCTGGTCCTTCAGAGTCGGTCGGTCTGGTCTGGTCCTTCAGAGGTCGGTCTGGTCCTTCAGAGGTCGGTCTGGTCCTTCAGAGGTCGGTCTGGTCCTTCAGAGGTCGGTCTGGTCCTTCAGAGGTCGGTCTGGTCCTTCAGAGGTCGGTCTGGTCCTTCAGAGGTCGGTCTGGTCCTTCAGAGGTCGGTCTGGTCCTTCAGAGGTCTGTCAGGTCGGTCGGTCTGGTCCTTCAGAGGTCGGTCTGGTCCTTCAGAGGTCGGTCTGGTCCTTCAGAGGTCGGTCTGGTCCTTCAGAGGTCGGTCTGGTCCTTCAGAGGTCGGTCTGGTCCTTCAGAGGTCGGTCTGGTCTGGTCCTTCAGAGTACGGTCTGGGCCTTCAGAGGGCGGTCTGGTCCTTCAGAGAGTCGGTCTGGTCCTTCAGAGGTCGGTCTGGTCCTTCAGAGTAAGGTCGGTCCGCCCCCGGAGGTCGGCCTTCGGTCGTCTGGTCCCTTCAGAGAGTCCCGGTCTGGTCCTTCAGGAGGTCGGTCTGGTCCTTCAGAGGTCGGTCTGGTCCTTCAGAGGTCGGTCTGGTCCTTCAGAGGTCGGTCTGGTCCTTCAGAGGTCGGTCTGGTCCTTCAGAGGTCGGTCTGGTCCTTCAGAGGTCGGTCTGGTCCTTCAGAGGTCGGTCTGGTCCTTCAGAGAGTCGGTCTGGCCCTTCAGAGGTCGGTCTGGTCCTTCAGAGGTCGGTCTGGTCCTTCAGAGGTCGGTCTGGTCCTTCAGAGGTCGGTCTGGTCCTTCAGAGGTCGGTCTGGTCCTTCAGAGGTCGGTCTGGTCCTTCAGAGGTCGGTCTGGTCCTTCAGAGGTCGGTCTGGTCCTTCAGAGGTCGGTCTGGTCCTTCAGAGGTCGGTCTGGACCTTAAGAGTACGGTCTGGTCCTTCAGAGGTCGGTCTGGTCCTTCAGAGGTCGGTCTGGTCCTTCAGAGGTCGGTCTGGTCCTTCAGAGGTCGGTCTGGTCCTTCAGAGGTCGGTCTGGTCCTTCAGAGGTCGGTCTGGTCTGGTCCTTCAGAGGTCGGTCTGGTCCTTCAGAGGTCGGTCTGGTCTGGTCCTTCAGAGGTCGGTCTGGTCCTTCAGAGGTCGGTCTGGTCCTTCAGAGGTCGGTCTGGTCCTTCAGAGGTCGGTCTGGTCCTTCAGAGGTCGGTCTGGTCCTTCAGAGGTCGGTCCGGTCCTTCAGTTAAACTGTGTCTCTGCTTTAAGGGAGCAGCAGTGACTTGTGTCATTTAATTATTGCTCCAGGGAAACAGTTTATTTTCCAAGCCAAAAATAGATTCTTACTAAATATTATTTATTTCAAAAAATATATTTATAGATGTTTAACTCTGGAAGGGCATCTGGTTGAAACAGTGAAGTTAAAAAACATAAAAAAAGATGTTTAACTTTGGACACACAAGAACACAAGAACACACGTGTGCACTTTGGATGTAAATCTATTATTATCAATCTAAGAAGAGCATTTCAGGAAAAGGTGTATGATTCAAACAAATCTAGATTTATAGAGAGGTAATAGTTAAGGGTAATAGTTAAGGGTAATAGTTAAGGGTGATAGTTAAGGGTAATAGTTAAGGGTAATAGTTAAGGGTGATAGTTAAGGGTAATAGTTAAGGGTGATAGTTAAGGGTAATAGTTAAGGGTAATAGTTAAGGGTAATAGTTAAGGGTAATAGTTAAGGGTGATAGTTAAGGGTAATAGTTAAGGGTGATAGTTAAGGGTGATAGTTAAGGGTGATAGTTAAGGGTGATAGTTAAGGGTAATAGTTAAGGGTAATAGTTAAGGGTAATAGTTAAGGGTGATAGTTAAGGGTAATAGTTAAGGGTGATAGTTAAGGGTAATAGTTAAGGGTGATAGTTAAGGGTAATAGTTAAGGGTAATAGTTAAGGGTGATAGTTAAGGGTGATAGTTAAGGGTAATAGTTAAGGGTAATAGTTAAGGGTGATAGTTAAGGGTGATAGTTAAGGGTGATAGTTAAGGGTAATAGTTAAGGGTAATAGTTAAGGGTAATAGTTAAGGGTGATAGTTAAGGGTAATAGTTAAGGGTAATAGTTAAGGGTAATAGTTAAGGGTGATAGTTAAGGGTGATAGTTAAGGGTGATAGTTAAGGGTTATAGTTAAGGGTAATAGTTAAGGGTAATAGTTAAGGGTAATAGTTAAGGGTAATAGTTAAGGGTGATAGTTAAGGGTGATAGTTAAGGGTAATAGTTAAGGGTAATAGTTAAGGGTGATAGTTAAGGGTGATAGTTAAGGGTAATAGTTAAGGGTAATAGTTAAGGGTGATAGTTAAGGGTAATAGTTAAGGGTAATAGTTAAGGGTAATAGTTAAGGGTAATAGTTAAGGGTGATAGTTAAGGGTAATAGTTAAGGGTAATAGTTAAGGGTGATAGTTAAGGGTAATAGATGAAGAGGTGGAGAATAAAGGGATGAACGGACTATATGTTAAATGGCAAATTAATTAATTAATAAATAGGTCACAATATTTTATCTACGACTAAGTAAGATTTAGTAATAGTGCCAGGCCATGGGTGAGAAGAGAAGACTGGGGCTGCTTTAGGTGATTATCTGTTATTAATTGTTATTGGTTTTTTCTTTTTTGTTTTTTTGTTTGTTTCTCTTTCTGTGTCTGGTGGATGGGGATTCTGTCTTGATAACTTGTGTGAGACCTTTGTCTGCATGTTTGTTTGTTTGTTTGTTTGTTTGTTTGTTTGTTTGTTTGTTTGTTTGTTGTGTGATAATAAAAAAACAAAAACAAAAAAAAATACAGTTCAAACCAAGTTTGTGTAAAACCCATGAACAGTTCAGACACGTTTGTTCAAAGGACGTCCTGCTTCATGACAAACGGCTCATTATCACGTTTGACACTTGATTATTACAGTTTTATGGAGTTTGTTGGAGACGTTTCTACAGTTTTTAGGTCAAAGTGAAGCGATGCACTGGTAAAATGTCACTAAAATAATAAATAAAATAATATAGCCGCAAGCGGCAATGATCGGCCCTCGCCCGCGCCACGCCGCCGCCCATAGCGCCAGAGAAGCGCTTACGCGCCCCAATTTCCCTCCTCATAAAATACCTGCTGTCGAATCCGTGGCGCTACCGCGCCTCCTACTGCTCATATTTCACTGAAAATGTGTAAAAATTGGTGAAAGTTTGCGGCTGCGCCGCACAAAGACTGTAATACCTAATACTTCCTTATATGGCTTTGTTTAGACACATGATGTATTTTCCTCTCTCTGTCACTGTGTCCCCCTCCCTTTAGGACAGAGAGTGACATGTACCTGGGGCTGTGAGACATGAATAAAAGCCTGGAGCAGAGAACTGAGAGCGAGTGAATGTCCTCAGACGTGTCACTGGGTCTTTTCTCTGTCCACTCTCCTTCAAGTCAAACTAAATACTGTCCTGTCTTCCTTTCCTTGTGAGTTTACAGTGAGTTGGGTTTAACCAGCGTCCAACAAAAATCATTGACAGTGGACGGTACAATGTTTGAGTGAACTTCATCATCACAGAGAGAACGATCATAAGAACAAGACACAAAAGGCTCTGAGCTCAGAGGGAAATACAAGAAAAGACACGAACAACAGACGCCACGACCTGAAGTGAAAGTGAAAGTGTTGACGTCATGATGTTGTTTTTCTTTGTAGTTTATGTCAAGAATGAAGTATTTCCATTTTATAGATTAACATTAGTGTTTCAATGAGCTGCAAGTGACTTCATTTTTACAAATAAAGTGTTTATTCAGAGCCAAAGTCCATGATTGTGATAAAGTCTTTAAAGTCCAGGTTCAGAGCCGTGAGCCTCACTCGTGTTCACAGGGAACACTTTATATAAAGATTTAATAAATATAGATCTGACAGAACAATATCTGTTCTTTGTTTTGTTAAAAAAGTTTATAAAGTAATTCAGTCTTTGACCTTAAAGATCAGACCAGCTCCTCTGGACCTTCAGGCGACACTCGAGACAAATGGACCAAGGTAAAGTCCTCTTCCTGCTCCAGGTTCAGATGTGGCTCCTCCTTATTTGTCTTTTTATTAAATTATCAAAAATACAACAAATAAATATCTGTTTGTGTTTAACAGGCCGACAGCGACGAGGGACGGACGGACGATGGATGGATTAACATATACATATATGTGTATATATATGTATATGTGTATATTCTTTGTGTGTGTTTGTGTTTGTGTTGTTTGGTTGTTTCTTTGGTTGGATTTACTGATGAGTCACAGTCACTTCAGATGAAACAGACACAACCACACAGGACCATTTCATGTAAAAGAGACAGAACCAAACAAACCTTTTTATTTTCTTACAAACATTTATTATGTCAGAAAGTATATTTATCAATATGAATGAATTATTATTAATATAGAGTCACATCACATAAGGTCTGGAGCAAACAGACGCCGCTGTCATGTTTAATCATCCCAGATAAGATAAGATCAGATAGAGATCCTTTATTTGTCCCACAATGGGGAAATTCCACTGTTGCAACACACAGTTTAGAACAGGAATGAATGAAACAGGCGCATGCAATAAAAATAGGATAAATAAACATGGAAATAAAAATACAATATAAAGTATAAAGTGCACACTCTTATTTACAGTAGGTGGCTGTCTGGAATAAATAGTAAAAATGGAAAATAAAGTGTCTTAAGTGTATGTTATATACAGTAAGTGACTATAGTGAGGTAAAGTGTATTAATAGTTAAATTATATTGCACATGATTATAGCGGGTGAATGACACATGTTACAGTATTGCACATGATTATCACAGGTGAATGACACATGTTACAGTATTGCACATGATTATAGCAGGTGACTGACACATGTTACAGTATTGCACATGATTATAGCGGGTGACTGACACATGTTACAGTATTGCACATGATTATAACAGGTGACTGACACATGTTACAGTATTGCACATGATTATAGCGGGTGACTGACACATGTTACAGTATTGCACATGATTATAGCGGGTGACTGACACATGTTACAGTATTGCACATGATTATCACAGGTGACTGACACATGTTACAGTATTGCACATGATTATAACAGGTGAATGGCACATGTTACAGTATTGCACATGATTATAGCGGGTGAATGACACATGTTACAGTATTGCACATGATTATAGCGGGTGAATGACACATGTTACAGTATTGCACATGATGAATGACACATGTTACAGTATTGCACATGATTATAGCAGGTGAATGACACATGTTACAGTATTGCACATGATTATAGCGGGTGACTGACACATGTTACAGTATTGCATGATTATAGCAGGTGAATGACACATGTTACAGTATTGCACATGATTATAGCGGGTGAATGACACATGTTACAGTATTGCACATGATTATAGCGGGTGAATGACACATGTTACAGTATTGCACATGATTATAGCGGGTGAATGACACATGTTACAGTATTGCACATGATTATAACAGGTGAATGGCACATGTTACAGTATTGCACATGATTATAGCGGGTGAATGACACATGTTACAGTATTGCACATGATTATAGCGGGTGAATGACACATGTTACAGTATTGCACATGATTATAGCGGGTGAATGACACATGTTACAGTATTGCACATGATTATAACTGGTGAATGACACATGTTACAGTATTGCACATGATTATAACAGGTGACTGACACATGTTACAGTATTGCACATGATTATAACAGGTGACTGACACATGTTACAGTATTGCACATGATTATAACAGGTGACTGACACATGTTACAGTATTGCACATGATTATAGCGGGTGAATGACACATGTTACAGTATTGCACATGATTATCACAGGTGAATGACACATGTTACAGTATTGCACATGATTATAGCGGGTGACTGACACATGTTACAGTATTGCACATGATTATAGCGGGTGACTGACACATGTTACAGTATTGCACATGATTATAGCGGGTGACTGACACATGTTACAGTATTGCACATGATTATAGCGGGTGAATGACACATGTTACAGTATTGCACATGATTATAGCGGGTGAATGACACATGTTACAGTATTGCACATGATTATAACAGGTGAATGGCACATGTTACAGTATTGCACATGATTATAGCGGGTGAATGACACATGTTACAGTATTGCACATGATTATAGCGGGTGAATGACACATGTTACAGTATTGCACATGATTATAGCGGGTGAATGACACATGTTACAGTATTGCACATGATTATAACAGGTGACTGACACATGTTACAGTATTGCACATGATTACAGCGGGTGAATGACACATGTTACAGTATTGCACATGATTATCACAGGTGAATGACACATGTTACAGTATTGCACATGATTATCACAGGTGAATGACACATGTTACAGTATTGCACATGATTATAGCGGGTGACTGACACATGTTACAGTATTGCACATGATTATAGCGGGTGACTGACACATGTTACAGTATTGCACATGATTATAGCGGGTGACAGACACATGTTACAGTATTGCACATGTTTACAGCGGATGAATGACACATGTTACAGTATTGCACATGATTATAGTGGGTGAATGACACATGTTACAGTATTGCACATGATTATCACAGGTGACTGACACATGTTACAGTATTGCACATGATTACAGCGGGTGAATGACACATGTTACAGTATTGCACATGATTACAGCGGGTGAATGACACATGTTACAGTATTGCACATGATTATCACAGGTGAATGACACATGTTACAGTATTGCACATGATTATAGCGGGTGACTGACACATGTTACAGTATTGCACATGATTATAGCGGGTGACAGACACATGTTACAGTATTGCACATGTTTACAGCGGATGAATGACACATGTTACAGTATTGCACATGATTATAGTGGGTGAATGACACATGTTACAGTATTGCACATGATTATCACAGGTGACTGACACATGTTACAGTATTGCACATGATTACAGCGGGTGAATGACACATGTTACAGTATTGCACATGATTATCACAGGTGAATGACACATGTTACAGTATTGCACATGATTATAGCGGGTGACTGACACATGTTACAGTATTGCACATGATTATAGCGGGTGACTGACACATGTTACAGTATTGCACATGATTATAGCGGGTGAATGACACATGTTACAGTATTGCACATGATTATAGCGGGTGACTGACACATGTTACAGTATTGCACATGATTATAGCAGGTGAATGACACATGTTACAGTATTGCACATGATTATAGCAGGTGAATGACACATGTTACAGTATTGCACATGATTATAGCAGGTGACTGACACATGTTACAGTATATATAGTCCAGAGGGTCTGAGGGTCACATGGTCCAGGAGGTCTGAGGGTCACATGGTCCAGGAGGTCTGTGTTTGAGGGTCACATGGTCCAGGAGGTCTGAGGGTCACATGGTCCAGAGGGTCTGAGGGTCACATGGTCCAGAGGGTCTGAGGGTCACATGGTCCAGGAGGTCTGAGGGTCACATGGTCCAGGAGGTCTGAGGGTCACATGGTCCAGAGGGTCTTAGGGTCACATGGTCCAGGAGGTCTGAGGGTCACATGGTCCAGGAGGTCTGAGGGTCACATGGTCCAGGAGGTCTGTGTTTGAGGGTCACATGGTCCAGGAGGTCTGTGTTTGAGGGTCACATGGTCCAGGAGGTCTGAGGGTCACATGGTCCAGAGGGTCTGAGGGTCACATGGTCCAGAGGGTCTGAGGGTCACATGGTCCAGAGGGTCTGAGGGTCACATGGTCCAGAGGGTCTGAGGGTCACATGGTCCAGGAGGTCTGAGGGTCACATGGTCCAGGAGGTCTGAGGGTCACATGGTCCAGAGGGTCTTAGGGTCACATGGTCCAGGAGGTCTGAGGGTCACATGGTCCAGGAGGTCTGAGGGTCACATGGTCCAGAGGGTCTGAGGGTCACATGGTCCAGGAGGTCTGAGGGTCACATGGTCCAGGAGGTCTGAGGGTCACATGGTCCAGGAGGTCTGAGGGTCACATGGTCCAGAGGGTCTGAGGGTCACATGGTCCAGGAGGTCTGAGGGTCACATGGTCCAGAGGGTCTGAGGGTCACATGGTCCAGGAGGTCTGAGGGTCACATGGTCCAGGAGGTCTGAGGGTCACATGGTCCAGAGGGTCTGAGGGTCACATGGTCCAGGAGGTCTGAGGGTCACATGGTCCAGAGGGTCTGAGGGTCACATGGTCCAGGAGGTCTGAGGGTCACATGGTCCAGAGGGTCTGAGGGTCACATGGTCCAGGAGGTCTGAGGGTCACATGGTCCAGGAGGTCTGAGGGTCACATGGTCCAGGAGGTCTGAGGGTCACATGGTCCAGAGGGTCTGAGGGTCACATGGTCCAGGAGGTCTGAGGGTCACATGGTCCAGAGGGTCTGAGGGTCACATGGTCCAGGAGGTCTGAGGGTCACATGGTCCAGGAGGTCTGAGGGTCACATGGTCCAGAGGGTCTTAGGGTCACATGGTCCAGGAGGTCTGAGGGTCACATGGTCCAGAGGGTCTGAGGGTCACATGGTCCAGAGGGTCTTAGGGTCACATGGTCCAGAGGGTCTGAGGGTCACATGGTCCAGAGGGTCTGAGGGTCACATGGTCCAGAGGGTCTTAGGGTCACATGGTCCAGGAGGTCTGAGGGTCACATGGTCCAGAGGGTCTGAGGGTCACATGGTCCAGGAGGTCTGAGGGTCACATGGTCCAGGAGGTCTGAGGGTCACATGGTCCAGAGGGTCTGAGGGTCACATGGTCCAGGAGGTCTGTGGGTCACATGGTCCAGAGGGTCTGAGGGTCACATGGTCCAGAGGGTCACATGGTCCAGAGGGTCTGAGGGTCACATGGTCCAGAGGGTCTGAGGGTCACATGGTCCAGAGGGTCTGAGGGTCACATGGTCCAGGAGGTCTGAGGGTCACATGGTCCAGAGGGTCTGAGGGTCACATGGTCCAGAGGGTCTGAGGGTCACATGGTCCAGAGGGTCTGAGGGTCACATGGTCCAGGAGGTCTGAGGGTCACATGGTCCAGAGGGTCTGAGGGTCACATGGTCCAGGAGGTCTGAGGGTCACATGGTCCAGGAGGTCTGAGGGTCACATGGTCCAGAGGGTCTGGAGGCAGGTTTTGGGTTCAAACTCCAGATTAAACACAAAGGAGTGTGATCTTCACCTAAAGACGTTTTTTTCTTTCTATGAATCGACTTCATTCACAGAACATTGTTTTCTCCCAAAGATCAAAGAAAGAACAAAGATCCTCCTCAAAGTGAACGAAACCTGAACAAAACCTGAACATGACCTGGTCCAGACCTGGTCCACACCTGGTCCAGACCTGGTTTAGACCTGGTCCAGACCTGGTCCAGTCCTGGTTTAGTCCTGGTCCAGTCCTGGTCCAGACCTGGTCCAGACCTGGTCCAGACCTGGTTTAGACCTGGTTTAGTCCTGGTCCAGTCCTGGTCCAGACCTGGTCCAGTCCTGGTTTAGTCCTGGTCCAGTCCTGGTCCACACCTGGTCCAGACCTGGTCCAGTCCTGGTGTGTCGTGCTTCACGTTGACCTCATAAACTTTTCATAAAAACAAAATATTGATGACTTCATCTTTTATTAAAACTCCTGCTGTTTACATCGTCTGACCCCGACAGAGTCTGACCCACAGAGTCTGACCCACAGAGTCTGACCCACAGAGTCTGACCCACAGAGTCTGACCCCGACAGGGTCTGACCCACAGAGTCTGACCCACAGAGTCTGACCCACAGAGTCTGACCCACAGAGTCTGACCCACAGAGTCTGACCTACAGAGTCTGACCCACAGAGTCTGACCCACAGAGTCTGACCCACAGAGTCTGACCTACAGAGTCTGACCCACAGAGTCTGACCCCGACAGAGTCTGGACCCACAGAGTCTGACTCCACAGAGTCTGACCCGACAGAGTCTGACCCCGACAGAGTCTGACCCACAGAGTCTGACCCACAGAGTCTGACCCACAGAGTCTGACCCACAGAGTCTGACCCACAGAGTCTGACCCACAGAGTCTGACCCCGACAGAGTCTGACCCACAGAGTCTGACCTACAGAGTCTGACCCACAGAGTCTGACCCACAGAGTCTGACCTACAGAGTCTGACCCACAGAGTCTGACCCACAGAGTCTGACCTCGACAGAGTCTGACCCACAGAGTCTGACCCACAGAGTCTGACCCCGACAGAGTCTGACCCACAGAGTCTGACCCACAGAGTCTGACCCCGACAGAGTCTGACCCACAGAGTCTGACCCACAGAGTCTGACCCCGACAGAGTCTGACCCCGACAGAGTCTGACCCACAGAGTCTGACCCACAGAGTCTGACCCACAGAGTCTGACCCACAGAGTCTGACCCCGACAGAGTCTGACCCCGACAGAGTCTGACCCACAGAGTCTGACCCCGACAGAGTCTGACCCACAGAGTCTGACCCACAGAGTCTGACCCACAGAGTCTGACCCACAGAGTCTGACCCACAGAGTCTGACCCCGACAGAGTCTGACCCACAGAGTCTGACCCACAGAGTCTGACTCCGACAGAGTTTGACCCACAGAGTCTGACCCACAGAGTCTGACCCACAGAGTCTGACCCACAGAGTCTGACCCACAGAGTCTGACCCACAGAGTCTGACCCCGACAGAGTCTGACCCACAGAGTCTGACCCCGACAGAGTCTGACCCAGAGTCTGACCCACAGAGTCTGACCCACAGAGTCTGACCCACAGAATCTGACCCCGACAGAGTCTGACCCACAGAGTCTGACCCACAGAGTCTGACCCACAGAGTCTGACCCACAGAGTCTGACCCACAGAGTCTGACCCCGACAGAGTCTGACCCACAGAGTCTGACCCACAGAGTCTGACCCCGACAGAGTCTGACCCACAGAGTCTGACCCACAGAGTCTGACCCACAGAGTCTGACCCACAGAGTCTGACCCCGACAGAGTCTGACCCACAGAGTCTGACCCACAGAGTCTGACCCACAGAGTCTGACCCACAGAGTCTGACCCACAGAGTCTGACCCACAGAGCCTGGTTCTGATCTTGTTTTTTTCGGTTGTAGTAAAACCTGGTCCAGGTCCAAGTCTGGTTCAGACTCTGGGGTTTTATGGTGGATCTGTCCCAGGTCAAAGCCGTAGTCCAGGTCTTAGTCCAGGTCTTAGTCCAGGTCTTGGAGCTGTGGTCTGGCCCCAGGGAGAGGGGATTGTGGGTAATGGTTCACCTCTGACCTCTGGACTAACACTGTATCTCTCCTCGTCTCCAAGTCTCCTTGTCTCCTAGTGTCCCTGTCTCCTAGTGTCCTTGTCTCCTTGTGTCCTTGTCTCCTTGTGTCCCTCTCTCCTTGTCTCCTTGTGTCCTTGTCTCCTATTGTCCTTGTGTCCTTGTCTCTTTGTCTCCTTGTCTCCTATTGTCCTTGTCTCCTTGTGTCCTTCTCTCCTTGTGTCCTTGTGTCCTTGTCTCCTTGTGTCCTTCTCTCCTTGTGTCCTTGTGTCCTTGAGTGAGTGGCAGGCCTCAGATCTCTGTGACGTGTTCGTCCATAAAACTGCATTAATATAAATTATTCACAAACTGAGCCACGAGGGACTAAGACCAAGACCAGGACCAGGACCAGGAAAGTTGAAGTGAAACATAATAATTCTTATTTCTAAAATGCTATTTCAAAATGAATATTTTATTTTCCAGAATAAAGGTCTAATGGAGCTGATGAATAAAGAGTCCCTGATCACTGGTGGGTGTGGCTTATGTTGCCGTAGTGACAGCGTCTGTGCAGGAGCTTCTGAGCATGTGCAGAACCATTCAGCTCTGAGGTCACATGACCGAGTCAGCAGCGTCAGCGTTAGCAGAGTGCTAGCGTTAGCATCTGTTCTGCTGCTGTTAGCGCTGCGTTTGTGCTAATGTTAGCAAAACATTTCACGGTTCAACACCTGATAAGAGACCAAAACCAGGACTAAACCAGGTCTAAACCAGGTCTGAACCAGGTCTGAACCAGGTCTGAACCAGGTCTGAACCAGGTCTGAACCAGGTCTGAACCAGGTCTAAACCAGGACTAAACCAGGTCTGAACCAGGTCTAAACCAGGTCTAAACCAGGTCTGAACCAGGTCTGAACCAGGTCTAAACCAGGTCTGAACCAGGTCTGAACCAGGTCTAAACCAGGACTAAACCAGGTCTGAACCAGGTCTAAACCAGGTCTGAACCAGGTCTGAACCAGGTCTGAACCAGGTCTAAACCAGGACTAAACCAGGTCTGAACCAGGTCTGAACCAGGTCTAAACCAGGTCTGAACCAGGTCTGAACCAGGTCTGAACCAGGTCTGAACCAGGTCTAAACCAGGTCTGAACCAGGTCTGAACCAGGTCTAAACCAGGTCTGAACCAGGTCTGAACCAGGTCTAAACCAGGACTGAACCAGGTCTGAACCAGGTCTGAACCAGGTCTAAACCAGGTCTGAACCAGGACTGAACCAGGTCTGAACCAGGACTGAACCAGGACTAAACCAGGTCTGAACCAGGTCTAAACCAGGTCTAAACCAGGTCTGAACCAGGACTAAACCAGGTCTGAACTAGTCCTGGTTTAGTCCTGGTTCAGACCTGGTTCAGACCTGGTTTAGTCCTGGTTTAGTCCCGGTGTGTGTGTTTGTGTAAAAGCCCGTTGTCGTTCAAAGAAAGTTAAGTTTCAGCAAAAACTGAATCAAACTCAGCGTTTTAACATTTGTACATCAGCAGCAAGGAGACGAGACAAGGAACAAGGAGACGAGGAGACGAGGAGACGAGAAGACGAGACAAGGAACAAGGAGACAAGGAGACGAGGAGACGAGACAAGGAACAAGGAGACGAGGAGACGAGGAGACGAGGAAACGAGACAAGGAACAAGGAGACGAGGAGACGAGGAGACGAGGGGACGAGGAGACGAGGAGACGAGACAAGGAACAAGGAGACGAGGAGACGAGACAAGGAACAAGGAGACGAGGAGACGAGGAGACGAGGAGACGAGGAGACGAGACAAGGAACAAGGAGACGAGGAGACGAGACAAGGAACAAGGAGACGAGGAGACGAGGAGACGAGGAGACGAGGAGACGAGGAGACGAGGGGACGAGACAAGGAACAAGGAGACGAGGAGACGAGGAGACGAGACAAGGAAACGAGGAGATGAGGAGACGAGGAGACGAGGGGACGAGACAAGGAAACAAGGAGACGAGGAGACGAGACAAGGAACAAGGAGACGAGGAGACGAGACAAGGAACAAGGAGACGAGGAGACGAGGAGACGAGGAGACGAGACAAGGAACAAGGAGACGAGGAGACGAGGAGACGAGGAGACGAGACAAGGAACAAGGAGACGAGGAGACGAGGAGACGAGGAGAGAGGAGACGAGGAGAGGAGACGAGGAGACGAGACGAGGAGAGGAGGAGAGAGGAGACGAGGAGACGAGGAGAGGAGGAGACATTACACTCTCAGAGTTAGTTCTGAGGAAAATATGGAGAACATACTGTGTGCTGCACACGTGTTAGATGTGTGTTGTGTGTGTGTTGTTCGTGTGTTGTTTGTGTGTTGTTTGTGTGTTGTGTGTGTTGTTCGTGTGTTGTTTGTGTGTTGTTTGTGTGTTGTGTGTGTTGTTCGTGTGTTGTGTGTGTGTTGTTCGTGTGTTGTCCGTGTGTTGTGTGTGTTGTGTGTGTGTTGTGTGTGTTGTTTGTGTGTTGTCCGTGTGTTGTTTGTGTGTTGTTCGTGTGTTGTGTGTGTTGTTTGTGTGTTGTTCGTGTGTTGTGTGTGTTGTTCGTGTGTTGTGTGTGTTGTTCGTGTGTTGTTCGTGTGTTGTTCGTGTGTTGTCCGTGTGTTGTTCGTGTGTTGTGTGTGTTGTCTGTGTGTTGTTTGTGTGTTGTCCGTGTGTTGTTTGTGTGTTGTTTGTGTGTTGTGTGTGTGTTGTGTGTGTTGTTTGTGTGTTGTCCGTGTGTTGTTTGTGTGTTGTGTGTGTTGTTCGTGTGTTGTCCGTGTGTTGTGTGTGTGTTGTGTGTGTGTTGTGTGTGTGTTGTCCGTGTGTTGTGTGTGTTGTTCGTGTGTTGTTTGTGTGTTGTGTGTGTTGTTCGTGTGTTGTCCGTGTGTTGTGTGTGTGTTGTCCGTGTGTTGTGTGTGTTGTTCGTGTGTTGTGTGTGTTGTTCGTGTGTTGTTCGTGTGTTGTGTGTGTTGTTCGTGTGTTGTGTGTGTTGTTCGTGTGTTGTGTGTGTTGTTCGTGTGTTGTGTGTGTTGTTCGTGTGTTGTGTGTGTTGTTCGTGTGTTGTGTGTGTTGTGTGTGTTGTCCGTGTGTTGTCCGTGTGTTGTTTGTGTGTTGTCCGTGTGTTGTTTGTGTGTTGTGTGTGTTGTTCGTGTGTTGTCCGTGTGTTGTGTGTGTGTTGTGTGTGTGTTGTTCGTGTGTTGTTCGTGTGTTGTCTGTGTGTTGTTTGTGTGTTGTGTGTGTTGTTCGTGTGTTGTCCGTGTGTTGTTCGTGTGTTGTTCGTGTGTTGTTCGTGTGGTGTCCGTGTGTTGTGTGTGTGTTGTGTGTGTGTTGTTTGTGTGTTGTGTGTGTGTTGTTTGTGTGTTGTTTGTGTGTTGTTCGTGTGTTGTTTGTGTGTTGTTCGTGTGTTGTGTGTGTTGTGTGTGTGTTGTCCGTGTGTTGTGTGTGTGTTGTGTGTGTGTTGTTCGTGTGTTGTCTGTGTGTTGTTTGTGTGTTGTTTGTGTGTCGTTTGTGTGTCGTTTGTGTGTTGTCCGTGTGTTGTTCGTGTGTTGTGTGTGTGTTGTGTGTGTGTTGTCTGTGTGTTGTGTGTGTTGTTCGTGTGTTGTCCGTGTGTTGTTCGTGTGTTGTTCGTGTGTTGTTCGTGTGGTGTCCGTGTGTTGTGTGTGTGTTGTGTGTGTGTTGTTCGTGTGTTGTCTGTGTGTTGTTCGTGTGTTGTCCGTGTGTTGTGTGTGTGTTGTTCGTGTGTTGTTCGTGTGTTGTGTGTGTTGTTCGTGTGTTGTCTGTGTGTTGTGTGTGTTGTTCGTGTGTTGTGTGTGTTGTTCGTGTGTTGTGTGTGTTGTTTGTGTGTTGTTTGTGTGTTGTTTGTGTGTTGTCCGTGTGTTGTTTGTGTGTTGTGTGTGTTGTTCGTGTGTTGTCCGTGTGTTGTGTGTGTGTTGTGTGTGTGTTGTTCGTGTGTTGTTCGTGTGTTGTCTGTGTGTTGTTCGTGTGTTGTGTGTGTTGTTCGTGTGTTGTCCGTGTGTTGTTCGTGTGTTGTTCGTGTGGTGTCCGTGTGTTGTGTGTGTTGTGTGTGTGTTGTTCGTGTGTTGTCTGTGTGTTGTTTGTGTGTTGTTTGTGTGTTGTTTGTGTGTTGTTTGTGTGTTGTTCGTGTGTTGTGTGTGTTGTGTGTGTTGTCCGTGTGTTGTGTGTGTGTTGTGTGTGTGTTGTTCGTGTGTTGTCTGTGTGTTGTTTGTGTGTTGTTTGTGTGTCGTTTGTGTGTCGTTTGTGTGTTGTCCGTGTGTTCTTCGTGTGTTGTGTGTGTGTTGTTTGTGTGTTGTGTGTGTGTTGTGTGTGTGTTGTGTGTGTGTTGTGTGTGTGTTGTGTGTGTGTTGTGTGTGTGTTGTGTGTGTGTTGTGTGTGTGTTGTTTGTGTGTCGTTTGTGTGTCGTTTGTGTTTTGTCCGTGTGTTGTCCGTGTGTTGTGTGTGTGTTGTGTGTGTGTTGTGTGTGTGTTGTTTGTGTGTTGTTTGTGTGTCGTTTGTGTTTTGTCCGTGTGTTGTCCGTGTGTTGTGTGTGTGTTGTGTGTGTGTTGTGTGTGTGTTGTTTGTGTGTCGTTTGTGTGTTGTTTGTGTGTTGTTCGTGTGTTGTTCGTGTGTTGTTCGTGTGTTGTTCGTGTGTTGTTTGTGTGTTGTGTGTGTGTTGTGTGTGTGTTGTTTGTGTGTTGTTCGTGTGTTGTGTGTGTTGTTTGTGTGTTGTGTGTGTTGTTTGTGTGTTGTCCGTGTGTTGTTCGTGTGTTGTGTGTGTGTTGTTTGTGTGTTGTGTGTGTGTTGTCTGTGTGTCACAAACAAACACAGTTGTAATTGTGTTGTGTTTAAAGCCTCAGAAACTAAATCAAACACACTCCAGGTGTCTGTGTCTGACCAGGGGCTTCTGTTTGGCCCGTCCCCGCGGCCCGTCCCCGCGGCCCGTCCACGCGGCCCGTCCACGCGGCCCGTCCACGCGGCCCGTCCCCGCGGCTCGTGTTTATGTGACGTCACTGCATTTGTGTGATTTTATAAACGGTAGAAAAGAACATTTCCTTCTATTTTATTTAAATACTGATAATAATTCAGTCCTGTCTGTGATTATAATGTGACATTTTAGAAAAAGGCTGCAGTACCTCACACGACCACTAATCAATCTGGGACAGAGGGGGCGGGGCTTATCCAGTTCATTTAACACATCCATGGATTGAACAGATGAACAGAAGTGAACATCAAACGAAGAAACTGCAGTCGGCCTCAGCTTTAACTTTCAAACCTGTGACAGAAATAAACAAATCACAAACACAACAAAAGTGAATGTGTCTGAACTAAACCTGTGAGGAGGAGACAAGGAAACAAGGAGCCAAGGAGACAAGGAGACAAGGAAACAAGGAAACAAGGAGCCAAGGAGACAAGGAGACAAGGAAACAAGGAGCCAAGGAGACAAGGAAACAAGGAAACAAGGAGCCAAGGAGACAAGGAGACAAGGAAACAAGGAAACAAGGAGACAAGGAGACAAGGAAACAAGGAAACAAGGAAACAAAACACAAAGAGACAAGGAAGCAAGGAAACAAGGAGACAAGGAGACAAGGAAACAAGGAAACAAGGAAACAAGGAAACAAAACACAAAGAGACAAGGAAGCAAGGAAACAAGGAGACGAGGAGAAGGAGGGAAGGAGATATGAGATGATTGACAGCTTTGTCCTGAACAAAAGGTCTGTTTGGTATTTCTGAAGGATCTCCTCCTCTCCTCCTCTCCTCCTCTCCTCCTCTCCTCGTCTCCTCCTCTCCTCTCCTCGTCTCCTCTCTCCTCGTCTGCTCTCTCCTCATCTCCTCTGTCCTCCTCTCCTCCTCTCCTCGTCTCCTCCTCTCCTCCTCTCTCCTCCTCTCCTCTCTCCTCCTCTCCTCCTCTCCTCCTCTCCTCTCTCCTCCTCTCCGCGTCTCCTCTCTCCTCGTCTCCTCTCTCCTCGTCTGCTCTCTCCTCATCTCCTCTGTCCTCCTCTCCTCCTCTGTCCTCCTCTCCTCCTCTCCTCCTCTCCTCCTCTCCTCCTCTCCTCCTCTCCTCTCTCCTCCTCTCCTCATCTCCTTCTCTCCTCGTCTCCTCTCTCCTCCTCTCTTCTCGTCTCCTCTCTCCTCCTCGCCTCCTCTCCTCATCTCCTTCTCTCCTCGTCTCCTCTCTCCTCCTCTCTTCTCGTCTCCTCTCTCCTCCTCTCTTCTCGTCTCCTTCTCTCCTCGTCTCCTCTCTCCTTGTCTCCTCTCTCCTCGTTTCCTCTCTCCTCGTCTCTTCTCTCCTTCCCTCCTTTCCTTTCCTCCTTGTGTCCTAACGAGTGTGAGGCTGATGCAGATGTGTTTAATGAATGAAGCGCTGACTCTGCTACACACACACACACACACACACACACACACACACACACTGTACTCACACACACACACACATACACACTGTACTCACACACACACTGTACACACACACACACTGTACACCCACACACACTGTACACACACTGTGTGTGTGTGTACAGTGTGTGTGTGTACAGTGTGTGTGTGTGTTTGTGAATTATGAATTTTGATGTGAATATTCAGAGTCTCACACTTTTATATCAAACATGTCGAACACAAAGCAGCAGCTTTGGCGCCGCAGGAGCTGAAGGTTCTGATCCCGAGTGACACCAGAGAGCGGCTCTGGGGCCCCACAGAGCCCTGGGGCCCACACCACAGCTGCCACTCTCCAGCAGGGGGCCAAGGGGCTTAGCAGGCTGACACTAAACCCCGAGGAACACGCATTTACACACTCCAGAGGACACACACTCCAGAGGACACACTCCTGAGGACACACACTCCAGAGGACACACTCCTGAGGACACACACTCTGAGGACACACTCCAGAGGGACACACACTCCAGAGGACACACTCCAGAGGACACACACTCCAGAGGACACACTCCAGAGGACACACTCCAGAGGGACACACACTCCAGAGGACACACTCCAGAGGGACACACACTCCAGAGGACACACTCCAGAGGGACACACACTCCAGAGGACACACTCCAGAGGGACACACACTCCAGAGGACACACTCCAGAGGGACACACACTCCAGAGGACACACTCCTGAGGACACACACTCCAGAGGACACACTCCCAAGGGACAGACACTCTGAGGACACACTCCAGAGGGACACACACTCCAGAGGACACACTCCTGAGGACACACACTCCTGAGGACACACTCCTGAGGGACAGACACTCCAGAGGACACACTCCTGAGGACACACACTCCAGAGGACACACTCCAGAGGGACACACACTCCAGAGGACACACTCCAGAGGGACACACACTCCAGAGGACACACTCCTGAGGACACACACTCCTGAGGACACACTCCTGAGGACACACACTCCAGAGGACACACTCCACAGGGACAGACACTCCAGAGGACACACTCCTGAGGACACACACTCCTGAGGACACACTCCTGAGGGACAGACACTCCAGAGGACACACTCCTGAGGACACACACTCCAGAGGACACACTCCAGAGGGACAGACACTCCAGAGGACACACTCCTGAGGACACACGCTCCAGAGGACACACTCCTGAGGACACACACTCCTGAGGGACCGACACTCCAGAGGACACACACTCCAGAGGACACACTCCAGAGGACACACTCCAGAGGGACACACACTCCAGAGGACACACTCCAGAGGGGACACACTCCTGAGGGACAGACACTCCAGAGGACACACTCCTGAGGACACACACTCCAGAGGACACACTCCCGAGGGACAGACACTCCAGAGGACACACTCCTGAGGACACACACTCCAGAGGACACACTCCCGAGGGACAGACACTCCAGAGGACACACTCCCGAGGGACAGACACTCCAGAGGACACACTCCTGAGGACACACACTCCAGAGGACACACTCCCGAGGGACAGACACTCCAGAGGATACACTCCTGAGGACACACTCCTGAGGGACAGACACTCCTGAGGACACACTCCAGAGGACACACTCCTGAGGACACACTCCCGAGGGACAGACACTCCAGAGGACACACTCCTGAGGACACACTCCTGAGGGACAGACACTCCTGAGGACACACTCCTGAGGACACACTCCTGAGGACACACTCCTGAGGACACACTCCCGAGGGACAGACACTCCAGAGGACACACTCCCGAGGGACAGACACTCCAGAGGACACACTCCCGAGGGACAGACACTCCAGAGGACACACTCCTGAGGACACACACTCCAGAGGACACACTCCCGAGGGACAGACACTCCAGAGGACACACTCCTGAGGACACACACTCCTGAGGACACACTCCTGAGGGACAGAAACTCCAGAGGACACACTCCTGAGGGGACACACTCCAGAGGACACACTCCCGAGGGACAGACACTCCAGAGGACACACTCCTGAGGACACACACTCCAGAGGACACACTCCCGAGGGACAGACACTCCAGAGGACACACTCCTGAGGACACACACTCCAGAGGACACACTCCTGAGGACACACACTCCAGAGGACACACACTCCAGAGGACACACTCCCAAGGGCTCCTGAGGACACACCCCCAAGGAACAGACGCTCTGAGGACACGGTCCAGAGGGGACAGACACTCCTGAGGACACACTCTTGAGGGACACACACTCCTGAGGACACACACTCCAGAGGACACACTCCCGAGGGACAGACACTCCAGAGGACACACTCCCGAGGGACAGACACTCCAGAGGACACACTCCTGAGGACACACACTCCTGAGGACACACTCTTGAGGGACACACACTCCTGAGGACACACTCCAGAGGACACGCACTCCAGATGACACGCACTCCAGAGGACACACACTCTCGAGGATGCACACTCCCGAGGACGCACACTCCCGAGAACACACTCCAGAGGACACACACTCCAGAGGACACACACTCCTGAGGACACACTCCAGAAGACATGCACTCCTAAGCACACACGCTCCTGAGGACACACACACCTGAGGACACACACTCTCGAGGACACACACTACACTTAACATTTCGCCCAAATCCTCAGACACACACTCCAGAGGACACACTCCCAAGGGACAGACACTCGAGAGGACACACTCCTGAGGACACACACTCCAGAGGACACACTCCCAAGGGACAGACACTCGAGAGGACACACTCCCAGAGGGACAGACACTCGAGAGGACACACTCCTGAGGACACACACTCCAGAGGACACACTCCTGAGGGGACACACTGCAGAGGGACACACACTCCTGAGGGGACACACTGCCGAAGGACAGACACTCCAGAGGACACACTCCCGAGGGACACACACTCCAGAGGACACACTCCTGAGGACACTCACTCCAGAGGACACACTCCCGAGGGACAGACACTCCAGAGGACACACTCCTGAGGACACACACTCCAGAGGACACACTCCCAAGGGACAGACACTTGAGAGGACACACTCCTGAGGACACACACTCTAGAGGACACACTCCCAAGGGACAGACACTCGAGAGGACACACTCCTGAGGACACACACTCCAGAGGACACACTCCCAAGGGACAGACACTCGAGAGGACACACTCCTGAGGACACACACTCCAAAGGACACACTCCTGAGGGGACACACTGCAGAGGGACAGACGCTCCTGAGGACACACTCTCGAAGGACAGAGACTCCAGAGGACACACTCCTGAGGGACACACACTCCAGAGGACACACTCCTGAGGGACACACACTCCAGAGGACACACTCCTGAGGGACACACACTCCAGAGGACACACTCCAGAGGACACACTCCAGGGGACACACACTCCTGTGGACACACTCCAGAGGACACACTCCAGAGGACACGCACTCCAGAGGACACACACTCCAGAGGACACACTCCAGAGGACACACACTCCAGAGGACACACACTCCAGAGGACACACACTCCAGAGGACACACTCCTGAGGGACACACACTCCTAAGGACACACTCCAGAGGGGACACACTCCAGAGGACACACTCCTGAGGACACACTCCTGAGGGACACACACTCCTAAGGACACACTCCAGAGGGGACACACTCCAGAGGACACACACTCCTGAGGACACACACTATCCAGAGGACACACACTCCAGAGGACACACACTCTCGAGGATGCACAATCCCGAGGACACACTCCAGAGGACACACACTCCTGAGGACACACACTCCTGAGGACACACTCCAGAGGACACACACTCCTGAGGACACACTCCTGTGGACACACTCCAGAGGACACACGCTCCTGAGCACACACGCTCCTGAGCACACACACTCCTGAGCACACACGCTCCTGAGCACACACGCTCCTGAGCACACACACTCCCGAGAACACACACTCCCGAGGACACACACTACACACTACATCCTTCTCCTTTATATAATATTCTAACGAGTCTTGTCCCTTGTTCTCCTCCTCCTGCCAAAGCAGAGGAGCCACGACAGAAAGAGCTGATCTGCAAAAAGAGGCAAACGTGGGCGGGTCGTGTGAGGCGACAGCACAAGGGTTGTTTTGAAGGAAATCTCCAAAATAGAACGTCGTAGATGTGGTCGTGGCTGATGTGTCGCTGTGATTCGTGTCTTTGAGTTTCTGTTGAATTTGAATTAAAGATGAAGAACATGAATATTTGAGCGACGCAGGTGAAACACATGATTTATTCAGAGCACGTCCCTCAGAGACATGTCCAAGTGTCCACTGTCCACACACACTGTACACACACACACACACACACACACACACACACACACACACACACACACTCTTAAATCCCTCTCAGGCTCAGGGGCCCTCTCGGGGCCCCGGGCCCTAAATCCCTCTCGTGGATCTTTCCGCAGAGCCGCGTGAGCCGTTTATCAGGCCGCTCCTGCTTCACCGGGGCCCGGCCTTTGTCCCGGGCTTTACCGCTCAGCCCGCGGGTGCGCGGACTGCACGTGCACGAGCCTGCACCGGGAGAAAGCCCCGTCTGCGTGAGCGCGCATGCTCGGGCCCGCGCTGCACTCGTCTTTACACGTACCGGTCCTGAACACGAACCTGCTTTAGATCCAGATCAGACCAGGACCAGGACCAGGACCAGGACCAGACCCCGAGCCCGGCCCGCGGACCGGCCCCGGTCCCGGCCCCGGTCCCGTGGCCTCTAAAGGGTCACGGCTTCGGACACCGATCAGTGCGCGCGGGCCTTGGACACGACACGGTTTGGACCTCGACAAACATCTGCGCAAAGCACCAGACCGGGTTTAGTCCAGACAGGGTTTAGTCCACACCGGGTTTAGTCCAGACCGGGTTTAGTCCACACCGGGTTTAGTCCAGACCGGGTTTAGTCCAGACCGGGTTTAGTCCAGACCGGGTTTAGTCCACACCGGGTTTAGTCCAGACCGGGTTTAGTCCAGACCGGGTTTAGTCCACACCGGGTTTAGTCCACACCGGGTTTAGTCCACACCGGGTTTAGTCCACACCGGGTTTAGTCCACACCGGGTTTAGTCCACACCGGGTTTAGTCCAGACCGGGTTTAGTCCACACCGGGTTTAGTCCAGACCGGGTTTAGTCCACACCGGGTTTAGTCCACACCGGGTCCGCCGCAGTGACGCGCTCAGACCCGGGGAAGACCCTCGTCCCAGCGGCTCACTCCGCGCTTGTGCCCGGCACAGGCGCCCTGAGCCCGGGCAGCAGCGGCGCAGACTCCCGCTGGAGGAGCCGCGGACCCGGAGGAGCCGCGGACCCGGAGGAGCCTCAGGAGCCGGAGGAGCCGGAGGAGCCGGAGGAGCCTCAGGAGCCGGAGGAGCCTCAGGAGCCTCAGGAGCCTCAGGAGCCTCAGGAGCCTCAGGAGCCTCAGGAGCCGGAGGAGCCGGAGGAGCCTCAGGAGCCTCAGGAGCCTCAGGAGCCTCAGGAGGAGCCTCAGGAGCCTCAGGAGCCGGAGGAGCCTCAGGAGCCTCAGGAGCCTCAGGAGCCTCAGGAGCCTCAGGAGCCTCAGGAGCCTCAGGAGCCTCAGGAGCCTCAGGAGCCTCAGGAGCCTCAGGAGCCTCAGGAGCCTCAGGAGCCTCAGGAGCCTCAGGAGCCTCAGGAGCCTCAGAGTCATAATTGACAGAGACATAAAAACAAAACAGTTGATGTGATTATTCCTGTCAAACACATTTAGCCACAAATAAAACGTGCAACAGAAAATAAAAAATGACGGGGCGCAATGAGCGCGAGCGCAGAGCGCGGATCCACGCGCGGCATAAACCTCCGCCGCGCGTGGATCCGTCGCTTTTTCGCTTCTCGATATTTGTCTAAATTCCCTCGTGATTTTCTGGCGCGTAAATCAAACGTTTTCAATCAAATGCAGATGTCAAATGTCGTGTTTATTTGACGTTAAACCGCGCGGCCTCGGCGCGTGTTTAGGCCGCGCGGCGCGGCCTCGCGGACGTTCGCGGGTTCCGTTTTCCCATAAAAATAAAACAGAGTTTCCACAGCCTGGACATGTTGATTTATTTTATTAAAATGCTGGAGATTGACAGATTCTGCTTCATCTTTAATAAAAATCATATTTACACTTCACTCGTGAAAGACGGAGCGGAGCGCGAGGAGGGACGCGCCGTGACGTCACTGCGTTTGACGATATTAATACAATAGGAATTATTATTATTATTATTATTATTATTATTATTATTATTATTATTATTATTACATAAACCAATTTAGAGCTGACGTTCGTTTGAATCAGATTTTAACATGAAACAATTTTAGATCCAAAAGCCACAAGTGAAAGAGACGCGGGTCCGACCGAACCGGCCCAGACCGGCCCGGACTGACCCGGACCGGCCCGGACTGACCCGGACCGGCCCGGACCGACCCGGACTGACCCGGACCGGCCCGGTCTGACCCGCTCCGCTGTGGAGATAAAAACGAAAAAAAAACAAAAAAAAAACTGTCCCTCCTCGTTTCCTTCAGCTCCTCAGACACGAGTCCGAGTTTGGACAGACAGGGGCAGACAGGGGCGGACAGGGGCAGACAGGGGCAGACAGGGGCAGACAGGGGCAGACAGGGGCAGACAGGGGCAGACAGGGGCAGACAGGGGCAGACAGGGGCGTTGGGTTCGGTTTGTAAAAGTCCCGCAGTGTTTGTTCTGCGCTGCGTTCAGGGTCCAGAGGAAATCCCGGTCACAAAGTCCAGAGTTCCACAAACCGCGGTGCGTTCAGGTTCAGTCCTCGGTGGAAAATTACAAAAAGGTTTAATAAAAACATTTAGCTTCAGTCTGAGTTGAAAGTAAAGGTTTGGACCAGGTTTGAAGAACGAGCTCCGGGTGTTTCCTTTTTTGAACAAAATCAGAAAAAACAGTTTAAGCAAAAGTGTAAAACCGTCCTGGACCGGGCCTGGACCGGGTCTGGACCGGGTCTGGACCGGGCCTGGACCGGGCCTGGACCGGGGCTGGACCGGGTCTGGACCGGGCCTGGACCGGGTCTGGACCGGGCCTGGACCGGGCCTGGACCGGGCCTGGACCGGGTCTGGACCGGGTCCTGGTCTAAGCCTCAGATTCCAAAGGTTTGTAGATTTTTTTTTCCAGAGAAAAGTAAAAGAACATGTTTTTGTTTTTAAGATTTGGAGCCAAAGTGAATCGATTATAAAATGATTCAAACATTTATTTTCAACATTTGATTCTTTTAAGGTTTATTTTCTCGAAGTGAAAAACACATTTGTACAGAGTCTGAGCCACTGACGTCACACACAGTATTTAAATATTCACAGGACGGGGCCCTGACAGGACCTGACAGGACCAGGACGGGGCCCTGACAGGACCTGACAGGACCCTGACAGGGCCCTGACGTTTCTTTTTCTGTGATTCTTTTTCAGAATAAAAGCCCCGAAGTCTTTTCACAATAAAAGCATCAAATTTAAAAAACATTTTTTCACAGAAAACAAATGAAGTTTGTCTTGAAATAAAACTTAAGGCACAAAATGAGACAAATATTTCAAAAATAAATAAGAACATAAATGTAATAAATATTGAATCATTCAGTAAAATAAAAATAAATATTTGAAATTACACAAAATAGTTTGAGCACAAAAAATATAAATAAATAAAGTCTTAACATGAATTATTTCTGTCGTTTCAAGACTTTGATCCAAATCAAACACTTTTTCTGTCGAGAATAATTTAAGACTTTTACAGAAAAGAGCTCCAGAACCGGGCCAGAACCGGGCCAGAACCGGGCCAGAACCGGGCCAGAACCGGGCCAGAACCGGGCCAGAACCGGGCCAGAACCGGGCCAGAACCAGGCCAGAACCGGGCCAGAACCGGGCCAGAACCGGGCCAGAACCGGGCCAGAAACGGGCCAGAACCGAGCCAGAACCGGGCCAGAACCGGGCCAGGTCGTGGGTTCAGTGATGTCACTGCCGTTGTGCTTTTGAGCCAAACACTGAGCACGCTCTATAAGAGGTTCAGTCCTGGTTTAGTCCTGGTTTAGTCCTGGTTTAGACCTGGTTTAGTCCAGGTTTAGTCCAGGTTTAGTCCTGGTTTAGACCTGGTTTAGTCCAGGTTTAGTCCAGGTTTAGTCCTGGTTTAGTCCAGGTTTAGTCCAGGTTTAGTCCAGGTTTAGTCCAGGTTTAGTCCAGGTCCCACAAACTGCTGTAAACATCTTCACAGTAAACCCTGGTCCTGGATGAGTCCAGGTCTGGTCCGGAGTCTGGATCTGGGTCAGATCTTTGGACAAATCCATGAAGTTGTGTTTTTTAGTTTGATACAGTCCAGGTCCAGGTCCAGGTCCAGGTCCAGGTCCAGGTCCAGGTCCAGGTCCAGGTCCAGGTCCAGGTCCCGGTCCCGGTCCAGGTCCAGGTCCAGGTCCGGTCCGGTCCTAGCGCCCGTCCCCCGGCCGCAGGGCAAAGTTGCGGGGCTGGCCTTTGTCCTTGTAGACCTGGGCCGGGCCCCGGTCCGGGCCCTTGAACAGGTCCGGGCCCCGGTCCAGGCCCCGGTCCAGGCCCCGGTCCAGGCCCCGGTCCAGGCCCCGGTCCAGACCCCGGTCCAGACCCCGCTCCGGGCCCCGCTCCGGGCCCCGCTCCGGGCCCTTGAACAGGTCCTGGGACAGCCGCTCGTACTTGTCCTTGTACAGGTCGCGCTCTTTGCTGATCCGGACCAGGTCCTGCTGCAGCTGGGTCACCTGGTGCTGCAGCGAGGTCTTCTCGCTCTCCAGCAGGTGGCGCTGCTGCACCCGTTTGAAGCGGCAGGACTGGGCGTAGCCGCGGTTCTTCAGGGTTCGCCGCTTCTGCTTCAGGCGGATCACGTCCTCCTTGGAGAAGCCGCGGAGCTGTCGGTTCAACTCCCGAACCGTCATCGACACCAACTGTTCGTCCGAGAAACGATCCTCGAGCCGAGAGTGAACCTGCCACAGACGAACCTGTCAGAGTGAACCTGTCAGAGTGAACCTGCCACAGACGAACCTGTCAGAGTGAACCTGTCAGAGTGAACCTGTCAGAGACGAACCTGTCAGAGTGAACCTGTCAGAGTGAACCTGTCAGAGTGAACCTGCCACAGACGAACCTGTCAGAGTGAACCTGTCAGAGTGAACCTGCCAGAGTGAACCTGCCAGAGTGAACCTGTCAGAGTGAACCTGTCAGAGTGAACCTGCCAGAGTGAACCTGTCAGAGTGAACCTGTCAGAGTGAACCTGTCAGAGTGAACCTGCCACAGACGAACCTGTCAGAGTGAACCTGCCACAGACGAACCTGTCAGAGTGAACGAACCTGTCAGAGTGAACCTGTCAGAGTGAACCTGTCAGAGTGAACCTGCCACAGACGAACCTGTCAGAGTGAACCTGTCAGAGTGAACCTGTCAGAGTGAACCTGCCACAGACGAACCTGTCAGAGTGAACCTGTCAGAGTGAACCTGCCACAGACGAACCTGTCAGAGTGAACCTGTCAGAGTGAACCTGTCAGAGTGAACCTGCCACAGACGAACCTGTCAGAGTGAACCTGTCAGAGTGAACCTGTCAGAGTGAACCTGCCACAGACGAACCTGTCAGAGTGAACCTGTCAGAGTGAACCTGCCACAGACGAACCTGTCAGAGTGAACCTGTCAGAGTGAACCTGCCACAGACGAACCTGTCAGAGTGAACCTGTCAGAGTGAACCTGTCAGAGTGAACCTGTCAGAGTGAACCTGCCACAGACGAACCTGTCAGAGTGAACCTGTCAGAGTGAACCTGTCAGAGTGAACCTGCCACAGACGAACCTGTCAGAGTGAACCTGTCAGAGTGAACCTGTCAGAGTGAACCTGTCAGAGTGAACCTGCCACAGACGAACCTGTCAGAGTGAACCTGTCAGAGTGAACCTGTCAGAGTGAACCTGCCACAGACGAACCTGTCAGAGTGAACCTGTCAGAGTGAACCTGTCAGAGTGAACCTGTCAGAGTGAACCTGCCACAGACGAACCTGTCAGAGTGAACCTGTCAGAGTGAACCTGTCAGAGTGAACCTGTCAGAGTGAACCTGTCAGAGTGAACCTGTCAGAGTGAACCTGCCAGAGTGAACCTGCCACAGACGAACCTGTCAGAGTGAACCTGTCAGAGTGAACCTGCCACAGACGAACCTGTCAGAGTGAACCTGTCAGAGTGAACCTGTCAGAGTGAACCTGTCAGAGTGAACCTGCCACAGACGAACCTGTCAGAGTGAACCTGTCAGAGTGAACCTGTCAGAGTGAACCTGTCAGAGTGAACCTGTCAGAGTGAACCTGTCAGAGTGAACCTGCCAGAGTGAACCTGCCACAGACCAGAGTCACATGAACCTGCAGGAGTTCGTTTAGGCGGAGCTCCTGTTCATGTTAAAGAGGCACAGGCTCCTCCCCCTCTGCCCTCTGCTGCCCCCTGCTGTGCTGGAGGAGTCTGAGCTCACACTGGACTCTTCTTCTTCTACTTTCACCAACAACATTTAACATTTGAGTTCAACTGGAGTCTGTTGCTGTTCACATGTTTTTTCTCTTTCTCCATTTCCCTCGAGGACACTGCCCCATCTCACCCTGATCTGTGACCAGGATGTCCTCCTGTGCTCTGGGACAGACAGGGGGCGCTCTGGGACAGAAGGGGGCGCTCTGGGACAGAAGGGGGCGCTCTGGGACAGAAGGGGGCGCTCTGGGACAGAAGGGGGCGCTCTGGGACAGAAGGGGGCGCTCTGGGACAGAAGGGGGCGCTCTGGGACACACAGGGGGCGCTCTGGGACAGACGGGGGGCGCTCTGGGACAGAAGGGGCGCCTGGTACACACGGGGCGCTCTGGGACAGACAGGGGGCGCTCTGGGACAGAAGGGGGCGCTCTGGGACAGACAGGGGGCGCTCTGGGACAGAAGGGGGCGCTCTGGGACAGAAGGGGGCGCTCTGGGACAGAAGGGACCTGGGACACACAGGGCGCCTGGGACAGAAGGGGCGCTCTGGGACAGAAGGGGCGCTCTGGGACACACAGGGGCGCTCTGGGACAGAAGGGGCGCTCTGGGACAGAAGGGGGCGCTCTGGGACAGAAGGGGGCGCTCTGGGACACACAGGGGGCGCTCTGGGACACACAGGGGGCTCTGGGACAGAGGGGGGCGCTCTGGGACAGAAGGGGGCGCTCTGGGACAGAAGGGGGCGCTCTGCTTTCTCCCTGTGGCCGTTGAGGTGACTGTTGTGCTTTTGGGCACAACAAAAATAAACTGAATTGAGTGAATCTGCCACAGACCAGAGTCATGTGGGTCTTTTTGTGGTTGTGTCATACCTGGGTCTGGTTGTGGGTGTGGTTGTGGTTTTGGGCGTGTTGTACCTGGGTCTGGTTGTGGGTGTGGTTGTGGTTTTGGGCGTGTTGTACCTGGGTCTGGTTGTGGGTGTGGTTGTGGTTTTGGGCGTGTTGTACCTGGGTGTGGTTGTGGGTGTGGTTGTGGTTTTGGGCATGTCGTACCTGGGTGTGGTTGTGGGTGTGGTTGTGGGCGTGTCGTACCTGGGTGTGGTTGTGGGTGTGGTTGTGGGCGTGTCGTACCTGGGTGTGGTTGTGGTTGTGGTCGAGGTCGTGTCGTACCTGGGTCTGGTTGTGGGTGTGGTTGTGGGCGTGTCGTACCTGGGTCTGGTTGTGGGTGTGGTTGTGTTGTACCTGGGTGTGGTTGTGGGTGTGGTCGAGGTCATGTCGTACCTGGGTCTGGTTGTGGGTGTGGTTGTGGGCGTGTCGTACCTGGGTCTGGTTGTGTGGTTGTGTTGTACCTGGGTGTGGTTGTGGGTGTGGTCGAGGTCGTGTCGTACCTGGGTCTGGTTGTGGGTGTGGTTGTGGGCGTGTCGTACCTGGGTCTGGTTGTGGGTGTGGTCGAGGTCGTGTCGTACCTGGGTCTGGTTGTGGGTGTGGTTGTGTTGTACCTGGGTGTGGTTGTGGGTGTGGTCGAGGTCGTGTCGTACCTGGGTCTGGTTGTGGGTGTGGTTGTGGGCGTGTCGTACCTGGGTCTGGTTGTGGGCGTGTCGTACCTGGGTCTGGTTGTGGGCATGTCGTACCTGGGTGTGGGTGGTTGTGGGTGTGGTCGAGGTCGTGTCATACCTGGGTCTGGTTGTGGGTGTGGTTGTGCAGGTGGAGGCCCAGGTGGTGGTGGTGGGTGTGGTGTTCTTCATAAGCTCCGCCTCTGAACGTGTCGTAGTGATGAGCGTTTGAGCCAATCAGAGCCTCGACGGCGTCTTCAGGCGTCAAACTGAGGGCCTCGGGCCCCGAGTGCGGCTGGTACCCGCCCACCTGCACACAACGCACACAACGCACACTTTAACACACACAACACACACAACGCACACAACGCACACTTTAACACACACAACGCACACAACGCACACTTTAACACACACAACGCACACAACGCACACTTTAACACACACAACGCACACTTTAACACACACAACGCACACAACGCACACTTTAATACACACAACGCACACAACGCACACTTTAATACACACAACGCACACAACGCACACTTTAACACACACAACGCACACTTTAACACACACAACGCACACTTTAACACACACAACGCACACAACGCACACTTTAACACACACAACACACACAACACACACTTTAACACACACAACACACACTTTAATACACACAACGCACACTTTAATACACACAACACACACAACACACACTTTAACACACACAACGCAACAACGCACACTTTAACACACACAACGCACACAACGCACACTTTAACACACACAACGCACACAACGCACACTTTAATACACACAACGCACACAACGCACACTTTAACACACACAACGCACACAACGCACACTTTAACACACACAACGCACACAACGCACACTTTAATACACACAACGCACACAACGCACACAACGCACACTTTAACACACACAACGCACACAACGCACACTTTAATACACACAACGCACACAACGCACACTTTAATACACACAACGCACACAACGCACACAACGCACACTTTAATACACACAACGCACACAACGCACACTTTAACACACACAACACACACAACGCACACTTTAACACACACAACGCACACTTTAATACACACAACGCACACAACGCACACTTTAATACACACAACACACACAACACACACTTTAACACACACAACACACACTTTAATACACACAACACACACTTTAACACACACAACGCAACAACGCACACTTTAACACACACAACGCACACAACGCACACTTTAACACACACAACGCACACTTTAATACACACAACGCACACAACGCACACTTTAACACACACAACGCACACAACGCACACTTTAACACACACAACGCACACTTTAACACACACAACACACACAACGCACACTTTAACACACACAACGCACACAACGCACACAACGCACACTTTAATACACACAACGCACACAACGCACACTTTAATACACACAACACACACAACGCACACTTTAACACACACAACGCACACAATGCACACTTTAATACACACAACGCACACTTTAACACACACAACACACACAACGCACACTTTAACACACACAACGCACACAACGCACACAACGCACACTTTAACACACACAACGCACACAACGCACACAACGCACACTTTAACACACACAACGCACACTTTAACACACACAACACACACAACGCACACAACACACACTTTAACACACACAACGCACACTTTAATACACACAACGCACACAACACACACTTTAACACACACAGTATTTGCTGTACTTGCAGTAGTAGTACTTGCAGTAGTAGTACTTGCAGTACTTGTAGTACTTGTAGTACTTGCAGTAGTAGTACTTGCAGTAGTAGTACTTGCAGTAGTAGTACTTGCAGTAGTAGTACTTGGAGTAGTAGTACTTGTAGTACTTGCAGTACTTGTAGTACTTGCAGTAGTAGTACTTGCAGTAGTAGTACTTGCAGTAGTAGTACTTGCAGTAGTAGTACTTGCAGTACTTGTAGTACTTGTAGTACTTGTAGTACTTGCAGTAGTAGTACTTGCAGTAGTAGTACTTGCAGTACTTGCAGTAGTAGTACTTGCAGTACTTGCAGTACTTGCAGTACTGTCTCTTACCCAGTAAATGTCGTCGTGGCCCTTGCCGGGCCCGGGGCCCATGGTGGCCCCTGGGGGCCCGTGCTGAGGGCTGGGCGCGGGGCAGAAGCTCGGGGAGGAGGGCACGGAGGAGCAGGGGGTGCTCAGGGGGGTGCTGGACAGCGACCCTCCGGGGCCCGAGCACGGCCCCGGGACCTGCCCGGGCCCCGGGGCCCCGCGGTGACACAGCGGCGGCTCCGGAGGCTCCTTCTTCACCTCGAACTTCATCAGGTCGAAGTCGTTGACGTAGTCCATGGCCAGAGGGCTCGCGGGCAGGTTCCGCAGGTCCGCGCGGAGCTCCGGGCGCAGGTCCGGACTCACGAGCTCCGCCATGCGGAGGCCTTCAGACTGCACCGGGACCGGGACCGGGACCGGGACCGGGTCTGGATCAAAGGTTGGGAAAAGTTGCACCAAAGTCGGAGCGGACCGCGCTCTGTCTGTGGCTCAGATCCGGATCTGACCTGGTCCGGTCTGACCGGGTCCGGTATCGGGTTTCACTCTATTTTTATCCGCGCTGCCGCGGGGCTCTGCTCGCTCTGGGGCCCGGGCTCGGTCTCGGTCTGGTCCCGGGTCCGGGCTGTCACGCGCACAGTGAAAGTGAGGCCGGTCCAGAGGCTCGTGTCCGCGAGACCGGGTCCTGTCCTGGTCCAGCAGGTTCTGCCGTGGTTCTGTCGGGCTGCCCTCGTGCCTCCGCAGAGTCCCGGTAAAGTCCCGTCGGTCGGGCGTAAAGTCACATTTGTCACAAGTGTCACATTTTGATTTTCTGTTTCCTATTTTTCCATTTTCCTTTGGTACTTTGTAAAGTCCAGAACTCCGCAGAAGGCTCCGTGTGTCTGCGGGGCTCGGCGCTCTGTCTCCGGGTGCCGCCCTGTGCTCGGGGCCGGTGCTCGGGGCCGGTGCTCGGGGCCGGTGTTCGGGGCCGGGGCTCGGGGCTCGGGGCCGGTGCTCGGGGCCGGGGCTCGGTGCGCTCCGCCGGGACAGACCTCCTGCGCCGGGGCCAAGTGCATGTGCTGCTGCGCGCGCTCTGGGGACGCGTGAGGCGCGTGGACGCTGATATAAGCGCGTGCCTTTTGTGACCCTCCCACGAGCCGCAAACAGCCAATAGGAGCAGAGCTGGGCCCGAGCGTCGCACGCGTGTTTGAGGAGAAACCCTGTCGGTGGCAGAGTGTGCGGCACATGTGCGGTCAAGCCACATCTGTGTGATATCCATGCTGTCTAATCAGCATCTTGATATGCCACACTGTGAGGTGGGCGGAGTTATCTCAAGGTTTTCACAGATTTAGACACATTTTACATCTTTGAGTTCAGACGTGACAGGGTAATGTGGGCCAGAGGGTAATGTGGGCCACAGTACACACACTGAGGGTAATGTGGGCCAGAGGGTAATGTGGGCCACAGTACACACACTGAGGGTAATGTGGGCCAGAGGGTAATGTGGGCCACAGTACACACACTGAGGGTAATGTGGGCCAGAGGGTAATGTGGGCCACAGTACACACCCAGAGGGTAATGTGGGCCAGAGGGTAATGTGGGCCACAGTACACACCCAGAGGGTAATGTGGGCCAGAGGGTAATGTGGGCCACAGTACACACACAGAGGGTAATGTGGGCCACAGTACACACACACACACACACACACAGGGTAATGTGGGCCACAGTACACACACTGAGGGTAATGTGGGCCAGAGGGTAATGTGGGCCACAGTACACACACAGAGGGTAATGTGGGCCACATCACACACACAGAGGGTAATGTGGGCCACAGTACACACACAGAGGGTAATGTGGGCCAGAGGGTAATGTGGGCCACAGTACACACACTGAGGGTAATGTGGGCCACAGTACACACACAGAGGGTAATGTGGGCCACAGTACACACACAGAGGGTAATGTGGGCCACAGTACACACACAGAGGGTAATGTGGGCCACAGTACACACACAGAGGGTAATGTGGGCCACAGTACACACACAGAGGGTAATGTGGGCCACAGTACACACACAGAGGGTAATGTGGGCCACAGTACACACACTGAGGGTAATGTGGGCCACAGTACACACACAGAGGGTAATGTGGGCCACATCACACACACACACAGGGTAATTTGGGCCACAGTACACACACAGAGGGTAATGTGGGCCACAGTACACACACAGAGGGTAATTTGGGCCAGAGGGTCCTTCAGGCCTCAGACAAACGCATGGATCAAATGCACGGGTCAAATGCAGGAAAAACATACAAACTAAACACGCTCAAATCTTATGATCAAACTTTACAACAAACAGACGTGAGATTTAACTCCTGCAAAAGTCTAAAAGTGTTTTACAGAATATTAAAAAGCTGTGAAAATATAAAAGAATCATTTGACTCAGGAAACAGGACTTTCATCCATCCATCTTCTTCCTCTGATCCGGGGCCGGGTCGGGGGGGCAGCAGTCTGAGCAGGGACTCCCAGACTTCCCTCACCCCAGACACTTCCTCCAGCTCCTCCGGGGGGATCCCGAGGCGTTCCCAGGACACAGAGACATAGTCCCTTCAGCGTGTCCTGGGTCCACCCCGGGGCCGCCTCCCGGTGGGACATGCCCAGAACACCTCCTGAGGGAGGCTCCAGGAGGCTCCGGGACAGATGCTGAGCCTCAGCTGCTCCTCTCAACGTGGAGGAGCAGCAGCTCTACCTCGAGCTCCTCCCGTGTGACTGAGCTCCTCACCCTGTCTCTAAAGGAGCGATTTCGACGCTTGTATCCGCGATCTCGTCCTTTGGGTCATTACCCAGAGCTCATGACCAGGTGAGGGAGGAACGTAGATTGAGGTAAATCCAGAGCTTTGTCTTTGGACTCAGCTCTCTCTTCACCACAACGGTCCGATACAGAACCACATCACTGCAGACGCTGCACCGATCTGTCAACCTCACGCTCTATCCTTCCCTCACTCATGAACAAGACCCCGAGATACTTGAACTCCTCCACTTGAGGCAAGAACTCTCCACCCGGAGAGGGAGAGACACCTTTTTCCGGTCGAGAACCATGGCCTCGGATTTGGAGCTGATCCTCATCCCAGCCGCTTCACACTCGGCTCAAACCGTCCCAGAGCTGCAGGTCCTGGTTTGAAGAAGCATCAGGACGACATCATCTGCAAACAGCAGAGATGATCCTGTGGTCCCCAAACCGGACCCCCTCCAGGCCCTGACTGCACCTGGAAATTCTGCCCATAAAAATTATGAACAGAACCGGTGACAAAGGGCAGCCCTGGCGGAGTTCAACATGCACCGGGAACAGGTCTGACTTACTGTAGCAGCTCCTGCTCCGGTCGTACAGGGACCGGACAGCCCTTAACAAAGGGCCCCGGACCCCATACTCCCGGAGCACCCCCCACAAGGTGCCCCGGGGCACACGGTCGAATGCCTTCTCCAGATCCACAAAGCACATGTGACTGAGGCAAACTCCCATGAACCCTGGAGCCCCCGATGGAGAGTCTAGAGCTGGTCCAGTGTTCCACGACCAAAACCACAGGCTCCTCCTGAATCCGAGGTTCGACTATCGGTCGGATTCTCCTCCAGTCCCTGGAATAGACCTTACCGGGGAGGCTGAGGAGTGTGATCTCCTGTGATTGGAACACACCCTCCGGTCCCCCTTCTTATACAGAGGGACCACCACCCCGGTCTGCCAGTCCAAAGGTACCGTCCCAGACCATCACGTGATGTTACAGAGACGTGTTCAAGAGACAGTCCCACAACATCCAGAGACTTAAGATACTCAGGGCGGATCTCATCCACCCCCGGAGCCACCGAGGAGCAACAACCTCTGTGACTTCAGCTCAGGGTGATGGATGAGTCCGCCTCCGAGATCTCAGTCTCTGCTTTCTCCTCCTCAGACGTGACAGTGGGATTGAGGAGATCCTCAAAGTATTCCTTCCACCGTCCGACAACATCCCCAGTCGCGGTCAACAGCTCTCCACCCGCACCATAAACAGTGTTGGTGAAGCACTGCTTCCCTCTCCTGAGGCGACGGACGGTTTGGCAGAATTTCTTTGAGGCCGACCGATAGTCCTCCTCCATGGCCTCCCCGAACTCCTCCCAATCCCGAGTTTTTGCCTCTGCGACAGCACGGGCTGCAGTACGTTTGGCCTGCCGGTACCTGTCAGCTGCTTCAGGAGTCCCACAAGCCAGCGAGGCCCGGTAGGACTCCTTCTTCAGCCTGACGGCATCCCTTACTTCCGGTGTCCACCACCGGGTTCGGGGATTACCGCCGCGACAGGCACCAGAGACCTTGCGACCACAGCTACGAGCTGCCGCATTGACACTGGAAGTGGAGAACATGGTCCACTCGGACTCAATGTCTCCAACCTCCCCCGGGATCTGGGAGAAGTTCTCCTGGAGGTGTGAGTTGAAGACCCTGCCGACAGAGGGCTCTGCCAGCCGTTCCCAGCAGACCCTCACGATACACTTGGAACTGCCAAGTCTGTCCGGCTTCCTCCCCCGCCAGCGGATCCAACTCACCACCAGGTGGTGATCGGTTGACAGCTCCGCCCCTCTCTTCACCCGAGTGTCCCAGACACACGGCCGAAGGTCAGACACGACAACAAAGTCGATCATCGACCTCCGGCCTGTGTCCTGGTGCCACGTGCACTGATGGACCTTGTGCTTGAACATGGTGTTCGTTCTGCACAAACTGTGACCGACACAGAAGTCCAATAACTGAACACCACTCGGGTTAAGATCGGGGGGGGGGGGGTGTTCCTCCCGATTACCCCTCTCCAGGTGTCACTGTCGTTGCCCTCGTGGGCGTTGAAGTCCCCCAGTAGAACAACAGAGTCCCTGGGCGGTGCACTGTCCAGTCCCCCTCCCAGGGACTCCAAGAAGGCCTGGTCTGCACCGTTGTTCGGCCCGTAGGCCGACACAACAGTGAGAGACCTGTCCCCCACCCGAAGGCGAAGGGATGCGACCCTCTCGTCCACTGGGGTGAACTCCAACACGTGACGGCTGAGCTGAGGGGCTCTGAGCCCACACCAGCCTCTCCCTGTGGGCAACGCCAGAGAAATGGAGCGTCCAGCCCCTCTGGAGGAGACGGGTTCAGAGCCCGGGCTGTGCTGGAGGTGAGGCCGACTATATCTGGTCACTAACGCTCGACCTCCAGCACAAGCTCAGGCTCCTCCCCCAGCGAGGTGACATTCCATGTCCCTAGAGGTAGTTTCTGTGTCCGCAGATCCGGTCGTCGAGGCCCCTGCCTTCGACCACCAGCCGGATCCCTCTGCACCGGCCCCTTATGGATCCTCCCGCAGGTGGTGGGTCCACGGGAGGACGGCCCCACGTCGCTCCTTCGGGCTGTGCTCGACCGGGCCCCGTGGGGAAAGGCCCGGCCACCAGACGCTCGTCGTCGAGCGCCCACCCCAGGCCTGGCTCCAGGGCGGGGCCCCGGTGATGCCGGGTGATGTAAACAACCTTGGTATTAAACTCGTCATAAGAGGCTTCTGAACCGCTCTTGGTCTGACCCGTCACCAGGACCTGTTTGCCAGGGGTGACCCTCAGGGGCATGAAGCCCCCGACAACAGAGCTCCAGGATCATTCGGGGACTCAAACCCCTCCACCACGACAAGGGGGCGGTTCAAGGAGGGGACATGACTTTTATTGTTTGTATGTATGTTGTATTTCTTGTTTGTAAAAAGTCTTTACTTTTATAAATAACGGGACTTTTATTTATAAAAATAAAGAGTTTTTACAAACAAGAAATGAAACAAAGCCGTGACCTCCAGAACCATCGACTCAAATGTTTATGAAACAAATCAGAATAAGATCTACATTTGATAAAAGCATCAATAATCTAAGGAGAGCTCCTGCTGAATGTGTGACATAAACAGGAGTTATATAAAGACTAGAAACACAAGTGTGTCGTGTACATTTATATGGATATGATATATATATAAGGGGCCCAGGGGGCCCACAGGGGGCCCAGGGGGCCCACAGGGGGCACAGGGGGCACAGGGGGCACAGAGGGCACAGGGGGCACAGGGGGCCCAGTGTGGGTCCTACCGGGTCCTGCCGTCCACCTCTGACCAGGATGAAACACATGAGATGCAGCTCAGACGTCGACAAGACACAGACGGGCCACTGGGACAAGACACAGACGGGCCACTGGGACAAGACACAGACGGGCCACTGGGACGAGACACAGACGGGCCACCGGCCGAGACACAGAAGGGCCACTGGGAGACACAGACGGGCCACCGGGACACAGACGGGCCACTAGACACAGACGGGCCACTGGGACAAGACACAGACGGGCCACCGGGACGAGACACAGACGGGCCACTAGACACAGACGGGCCACCGGGACAAGACACAGACGGGCCACTGGGACGAGACACAGACGGGCCACCGGGACGAGACACAGACGGGCCACCGGGACAAGACACAGACGGGCCACCGGGACGAGACACAGACGGGCCACTGGGACGAGACACAGACGGGCCACCGGGACGAGACACAGACGGGCCACTGGGACGAGACACAGACGGGCCACCGGGACGAGACACAGACGGGCCACTAGACACAGACGGGCCACCGGGACAAGACACAGACGGGCCACTGGGACAAGACACAGACGGGCCACTGGGACGAGACACAGACGGGCCCCTGGGACAAGACACAGACGGGCCACCGGGACAAGACACAGACGGGCCACCGGGACAAGACACAGACGGGCCACTGGGACGAGACACAGACGGGCCACTGGGACAAGACACAGACGGGCCACCGGGACAAGACACAGACGGGCCACCGGGACAAGACACAGACGGGCCACTGGGACAAGACACAGACGGGCCACTGGGACAAGACACAGACGGGCCACCGGGACAAGACACAGACGGGCCACCGGGACAAGACACAGACGGGCCACTAGACACAGACGGGCCACTGGGACAAGACACAGACGGGCCACTGGGACAAGACACAGACGGGCCACAGGGACAAGACACAGACGGGCCACCGGGACAAGACACAGACGGGCCACTGGGACAAGACAGACGGCCACTGGGACCAGACACAGACGGGCCACCGGGACAAGACACAGACGGGCCACTGGGACAAGACACAGACGGGCCACTAGACACAGACGGGCCACTGGGACAAGACACAGACGGGCCACTGGGACAAGACACAGACGGGCCACCGGGACAAGACACAGACGGGCCACTGGGACAAGACACAGACGGGCCACTGGGACAAGACACAGACGGGCCACTGGGACAAGACACAGACGGGCCACCGGGACAAGACACAGACGGGCCACCGGGACAAGACACAGACGGGCCACCGGGACAAGACACAGACGGGCCACTGGGACAAGACACAGACGGGCCACCGGGACAAGACACAGACGGGCCACTGGGACAAGACACAGACGGGCCACTGGGACAAGACACAGACGGGCCACTAGACACAGACGGGCCACCGGGACAAGACACAGACGAGCCACCGGGACAAGACACAGACGGGCCACTGGGACAAGACACAGACGGGCCACTGGGACAAGACACAGACGGGCCACCGGGACAAGACACAGACGGGCCACCGGGACAAGACACAGACGGGCCACTGGGACAAGACACAGACGGGCCACTGGGACAAGACACAGACGGGCCTCTGGGACAAGACACAGACGGGCCACTAGACACAGACGGGCCACTGGGACAAGACACAGACGGGCCTCTGGGACACAGACGGGCCACTGGGACAAGACACAGACGGGCCACCGGGACGAGACACAGACGGGCCACCGGGACAAGACACAGACGGGCCTCTGGAGGCACCTGACAGACAGGGAGGCACCTGACAGACAGGGAGGCACCTGACAGACAGGGAGGCACCTGACAGAGTGTATTAGACGTATATATTTTAAGCCTAAAAGTGTCTTAACTTCTCTTTTTTTGATGATTTTAAACAGAACATTTGAAATGTTGACACATGAGCGCCCCCTGCTGGGCAGGTATTTAGGGTTAAATGTGTTAATCCACTTCTGTTCAGACTAAAATGACTCAATTTAATTCTTTATCCCAAGTTTTCAAATATTTAATATCAGAGCAGGAGGTGAAGGATCAGAGAAGGAGGTGAAGGATCAGAGAAGGAGGTGAAGGATCAGAGAAGGAGGTGAAGGATCAGAAGGAGGTGAAGGATCAGAAGGAGGTGAAGGATCAGAGAAGGAGGTGAAGGATCAGAAGGAGGTGAAGGATCAGAAGGAGGTGAAGGATCAGAAGGAGGTGAAGGATCAGAAGGAGGTGAAGGATCAGAAGGAGGTGAAGGGTCTGAAGGAGGTGAAGGATCAGAAGGAGGTGAAGGGTCTGAAGGAGGTGAAGGATCAGAAGGAGGTGAAGGATCAGAAGGAGGTGAAGGGTCTGAAGGAGGTGAAGGATCAGAAGGAGGTGAAGGGTCTGAAGGAGGTGAAGGAGGTGAAGGGTCTGAAGGAGGTGAAGGAGGTGCTCTTGTGACTGTCTCTTTTTGAAAAATGCAGCGCGGGTCAGCCGCGCGCACGCGCTCAGGCGCAGGCACGCGCACAGGCACGCGCTCTTTCAGACTCGCGCAGATTAACGGCCGAAGCGCTGATGCGGAGGAGCGTCCTGCGCCGTAAGCACCGCGCGTAAAGCACCGCGCGTAAAGCACCGCGCCGCGGCCTTTGTCCCGGGCCGCGGGCCGCGCTCCGGCCGCCTTTGTCCGGCCCCGAGCCGCCGCTGAGCCGCGGGTCGCACGGATTAAAGCCGCGCGGATGAAACGGAGACGAGAGAAAGCGCGGATTTAACGATCGGGAGAAAGTGTCGCGTCCGCGGAATCTGAAGGAAAAGAGCAACGACCGCGCGGAAAAGAAACGCGCCGCGCCAGCGCTTATTACGTCATCAAGAAGTGATAATTAACGATCAATTAATGCAGGAGGCACCTGACAGGGAGGCACCTGACAGGGAGGCACCTGACAGGGAGGCACCTGACAGGGAGGCACCTGACAGACAGGGAGGCACCTGACAGGGAGGCACCTGACAGGGAGGCACCTGACAGACAGGGAGGCACCTGACAGGGAGGCACCTGACAGGGAGGCACCTGACAGGGAGGCACCTGACAGACAGGGAGGCACCTGACAGGGAGGCACCTGACAGACAGGGAGGCACCTGACAGGGAGGCACCTGACAGACAGGGGGGCCGTGTTGTGGTTTGAGGATCCGTCTGGATTCTGGCCGGACTCTGGTCCTGGTCTCAGTCCTGGTCCTGGTCTCAGTCCTGGTCCTGGTTTAGTCCTGGTCCTGGTCATGGTCCTGGTCTCAGTCTCAGTCCTGGTCTCAGTCCTGGTCCTGGTCTCAGTCCTGGTCCTGGTCTCAGTCCTGGTCCTGGTCCTGGTCTCAGCAGATATTGATCTTAATCACAGATTGTGCTTCATCAGCGACTCCCACCGTAAAACCACACCGGAACACAAGTACTACAAGTACTACAAGTACTACAAGTACTACAAGTACTACAAGTACTACAGTACTAGTACTACAGTACTAGTACTGTAGTACTAGTACTGTAGTACTTGTAGTACAAGTACTGTAGTACTAGTACTGTAGTACTTGTAGTACAAGTACTGTAGTACTAGTACTGTAGTACTTGTACTGTAGTACAAGTAGTACAAGTACTGTAGTACTAGTACTGTAGTACTAGTACTACAGTACTAGTACGAGTAGCAGTAGTAGTAGTAGTAGTAGTAGCAGTAGTAGTAGCAGTAGCAGCAGTAGTAGTAGCAGTAGCAGTAGCAGTAGTAGTAGTAGTAGCAGTAGCAGTAGTAGTAGTAGTAGTAGTAGTAGTAGTAGTAGTAGTAGTAGCAGTAGCAGTAGTAGTAGTAGTAGTAGTAGTAGTAGTAGTAGTAGTACTTGTACTTCTAACACTTGAACAGCTGAAAGGTCAGGAATGATCACAATTCACTTCGACTTAATTAAACAACTTTATTTTTTACAAACTCAATCTTTAAAATGATCCAAAAGTGTCACATTCACAAAGTCCTGAACCACAATCACTTCAAAAACACTAAAAACATCTTTGAACAAAAATATTTTCACAAAAAAAAACAAAAAGAAAAACATTTGAAACGTCGTTCAAGCGGCTTCACACCCTGCAGCTGTTCAGACGCTCCTTCAGTCGTTCAGGTTAAAACCGAGGCTTGATCTGAAGAAGACGCCCTGAAACAGAAGAGACTTAGACCAGGACCAGGACCGGGACTGGGACTGAGACCAGGACTGAGACCAGGACCAGGCTCAGGACCAGGACCAGGACTGGGACCAGGACCGGGACCAGGACCAGGACTGAGACCAGGACCAGAGCCAGGACCAGGACCAGGACTGGGACCAGGACCGGGACCAGGACCAGGACTTAGACCAGGACCAGAGCCAGGACCAGAGAGACCAGGACCAGAGCCAGGACCGGGACTGAGACCAGGACCAGGACTGAGACCAGGACTGAGACCAGGACCAGAGCCAGGACCAGGACCAGGACCGGGACTGGGACCAGGACCAGACCGGGACTTAGACCGGGACTGAGACCAGGACTGAGACCAGGACCAGGGCCAGGACCAGGACCGGGACTGAGACCAGGACCAGGACTGAGACTGAGACCAGGACCAGAGCCAGGACCGGGACTGAGACCAGGACCAGAGCCAGGACCAGGACCAGGACCGGGACCAGGGCCAGGGCCAGGACCAGGACCAGGACCAGAGAGACCAGGACCAGGACCAGAGCCAGGACCAGGACTGAGACCAGGACCAGGACTGAGACCAGGACCAGGACCAGGACTGAGCAGAGAAAGTGCTGACCTCGGCTGAGCACAGCGCCCCCTGGAGAAGCATCAGGTTCCTCTGGAGAACTGCACAGAGAGATGAAGGACGGCTGCTTCTGAAGAGGACCAGGACCAGGACCAGGACCAGGACTGAGACCAGGCTCAGGACCGGGACCAGGCTCAGGGCCAGGGCCAGGACCAGGACCAGGGCCAGGGCCAGGACCAGGACCAGGGCCAGGGCCAGGACCAGGACCGGAGCCAGGACCAGGACCAGGACTGGAGTGAACAGCTGCAGGGTCAGGCGTCTGGGCTCTGCTCCTGTCAGACAGTGGGCGGGGCAGAGGTTAATCGTGGCGCCCTCTGGTGGGAGGGCGTGGTCAGGGCTCACCTTTTGGCCTGTGGGCGGGGCTTCTTGGCTGCGCCGCGTTTCATTGGTCGTTTGTGCTGTAGTTTACAGGAGTTGCCACGGGAACAGTTTGTGTCCGAACAAATCAGAGTGTGTTTCTTCTTACACTGAAAGAAAGTACACAAGAAGTACACACAAGTACACACAAGTACACACAAGTACACAGAGAAGCAGTAGTAGTAGTAGCAGTGGAAATAGTAGCAGTAGTAGCAGTAGTAGTAGTAGTAGTAGTAGTAGTAGCAGTAGTAGCAGTGGTAGTAGTAGTAGTAGTAGTAGTTGTACTAATAGTAGTAGTAGTACTAGTACCTTCTGGCCCTGGGGGCAGTATCCTCGGAGGAAGTCCTCACAAACCTGTGCTTTGCGGGACACGTACACGTGGCTGTACGGACACTCAGGGTTTGAACAAACTCCTCTGAGGAAGAACTGACACACAGGCATCTGACACACAACACAGAAGAACAAGGATTACACACAACACAGAAGAACAAGGATTACACACAACACAGAAGAACAAGGATTACACACAACACAGAAGAACAAGGATTACACACAACACAGAAGAACAAGGATTATACACAACACAGAAGAACAAGGATTACACACAAGGATTACACACAACACAGAAGAACAAGGATTACACACAACACAGAAGAACAAGGATTACACACAACACAGAAGAACAAGGATTACACACAACACAGAAGAACAAGGATTACACACAACACAGAAGAACAAGGATTACACACAACACAGAAGAACAAGGATTATACACAACACAGAAGAACAAGGATTATACAGAGGTAGGCTGTAGGATGTAGGATGTAGGCTGTAGGATGTAGGAGGTAGGATGTAGGATGTAGGCTGTAGGATGTAGGCTGTAGGATGTAGGCTGTAGGATGTAGGAGGTAGGATGTAGTCTGTAGGATGTAGGCTGTAGGATGTAGGATGTAGGATGTAGGAGGTAGGCTGTAGGATGTAGGATGTAGTCTGTAGGATGTAGGCTGTAGGATGTAGGCTGTAGGATGTAGGCTGTAGGATGTAGGATGTAGTCTGTAGGATGTAGGCTGTAGGATGTAGGATGTAGGATGTAGGATGTAGGATGTAGGATGTAGGCTGTAGGTCAGACCTTGTCCTTGGAGACCTTGTGGGAGAAGGTGCAGCTGTCTCCGTGTTTACAGCGACCTCTGAGGAACCTGCAGAGAACAAGTAGAATTTATCATTACTACTGCAGTACTACGAGTACTACTGCAGTAGTACTCGTAGTACTGCAGTAGTACCTGTAGTACTCGTAGTACTCGTAGTACTCGTAGTACTCGTACCTGGTGCACACGGCCACCTTGTCCGGGTCGTGGGTGAAGGCGCAGGACGTCCCGCGGTTGCAGCGTCCGAATCGATTGTAAAACACACAGAACTGTCTCTGTTTGAGCTTCAGCTTCAACGACGAACGAGCCACGAGCAGACTACGCTGTAGGACCGTCCTGAGGGGGGAGGGGGGGAGAGAGGGGGGAGGGGGGGGGGAGAGAGGAGAGAGGAGGAGGGGGGAGAGGGGAGAGAGGAGAGAGAGAGAGGAGAGAGGGGAGAGAGAGGAGAGAGGAGAGAGAGAGGAGAGAGGGGAGAGAGAGGAGAGAGAGAGAGAGAGAGAGAGGAGAGAGAGAGAGAGAGAGGAGAGAGGGGAGAGAGAGGAGAGAGGGGGAGAGAGAGGGAGAGAGAGAGAGGAGGAGGGGGGGGAGAGAGGAGAGAGAGAGGGGAGAGAGAGAGGGGGGAGAGAGAGAGGAGAGAGAGAGAGGGGGGGGGAGAGGGGGGGAGAGAGAGAGGGGAGAGGGAGGAGGGGGGGGAGAGAGAGGGGGGGGAGAGGAGAGTGGGGGGAGAGAGGAGGAGGGGGGGGGAGAGGGGAGAGAGGAGAGAGAGAGAGGTTCCTCTCGGTTTAAATGCTGTTTTCTGAAGTGAATCTATTGTAATGAGGTTTATACGTGTCCAGTGGATGTGACTCAGGAGACCCCGGGACGGCTCAGGAGACCCCGGGACGCCTCAGGAGACCCCAGGACGCCTCAGGAGACCCCGGGACGCCTCAGGGGACCCCAGGACACCTCAGGAGACCCCGGGACACCTCAGGAGACCCCGGGACACCTCAGGAGACCCCGGGACGCCTCAGGAGACCCCGGGACGCCTCAGGAGACCCCGGGACGCCTCAGGAGACCCCGGGACGGCTCAGGAGACCCCGGGACGCCTCAGGAGACCCCGGGACGCCTCAGGAGACCCCGGGACGGCTCAGGAGACCCCGGGACGCCTCAGGAGACCCCGGGACGCCTCAGGAGACCCCGGGACGCCTCAGGAGACTCAGGAGACCTGTCCCGGGACGTCCTGGACTGAATGACAGAAAGTGGAGTGTGTTGTGTAGAGCTTTGTGCAGATAATGACTTGGTAAAAGGAGGTGCAGGAGGAGGAGGGCAGGACCACATAAACACACAAATACCTGGCCAGGTGTCTGGAGGCGGAGCTTGCAGGTGAGAGGGGGGCGGGGCCTGCAGACCTGCGAGGGGGCGGGGCTCTGGACAGTCTGTTGGCTGAGACTCTGAACAGAGATCCTCTGATCCAACACATGTGACCAGCAGAGGGCGCTCTGGGGGCGTGTCTGAGGGGGGAGGGGGGAGGGAGGGGGCGGAGCCGACTCTGGAGGAAACTCCTAAAAACAGAAAAACAAACATTGAATAAGGGAGTAAACGTCACAAATGTCACTGTCTTTGAACAAAAATATTAATATTTTTCTCCCTCTGTGTCTGAAGAAGACCAGGAGCTCCAGAAGACCAGGAGCTCCAGAAGACCAGGAGCTCCAGAAGACCAGGAGCTCCAGAAGACCAGGAGCTCCAGAAGACCAGGAGCTCCAGAAGACCAGGAGCTCCAGAAGACCAGGAGCTCCAGAAGACCAAAAGCTCCAGAAGACCAGGAGCTCCTGATGAAGACCAGGAGCTCCAGAAGACCAGGAGCTCTTTTCTACTTGGACCTCGTTAAGATCGACTCGTGAACATGAGCAGGTCTCTCACACTGTGGACATGATGGAGCAGGTCCTGCCGTGAACTGATGGACCGGTCCTGGTCCTGGTCTGGTCTGGTCTGGTCTGGTCCTGGTCCTGGTCCTGGTCTCAGTCCTGGTCCTGGTCCTGGTCTCAGTCCTGGTCCTGGTCCTGGTCTCAGTCCTGGTCTCAGTCCTGGTCCTGGTCCTGGTCTCAGTCCTGGTCTCAGTCCTGGTCTCAGTCCTGGTCTCAGTCCTGGTCCTGGTCCTGGTCTCAGTCCTGGTCTCAGTCCTGGTCCTGGTCCTGGTCCTGGTCTACCTGGCGCTCTGGACTCTTCTGCTCCTCCAGCTCAGGCCTGGACTCTGGACTCTGGTCCGGGTCACATTCCTCTTGTCCATCTTAAACCTGCTCCTGAACTCTGACCCCGAGGTGTGCCCTGGAACAGAGGTCAAAGGGCAGAGGTCAGCAGGGGTCAAAGGGCAGAGGTCAGCAGGGGTCAGCAGAGGTCAGAGGGCAAAGGGCAGAGGTCAGCAGGGGTCAGAGGGCAAAGGGCAGAGGTCAGCAGGGGTCAAAGGGCAGAGGTCAGCAGGGGTCAGCAGGGGTCAGAGGTCAAAGGGCAGAGGTCAGCAGGGGTCAGAGGGCAGAGGTCAGCAGGGGTCAGCAGGGGTCAGAGGGCAAAGGGCAGAGGTCAGCAGGGGTCAGAGGGCAAAGGGCAGAGGTCAGAGGTCAAAGGTCAGAGGTCAGCAGCATAGAACTATAATAAAACCTGGAAGATGAATCCAAGATGGCCGCCCTGTTTATCCCTATGGAGAGTGCTCATTGGTTCATGACCCCAAAAAAGTTTCTTACTTCCGCATTTACTTCCTGAAACGGAGGCGGCCATCTTTGTTTTACTTCCTGATACGGAGGCTGCCATCTTTGTTTTACTTCCTGAAACGGAGGCTGCCATCTTTGTTTTACTTCCTGAAACGGAGGCGGCCATCTTTGTTTTACTTCCTGATACGGAGGCGGCCATCTTTGTTTTACTTCCTGATACGGAGGCGGCCATCTTTGCTTTAGGGCACCACGTGACCACAATCCCCCACTTCATATAAAAACGGGAATTTGTGTGATTTTATAAACGGTAGAAAAGAACATTTCCTTCTATTTTATTTAAATACTGATAATAATTCAGTCCTGTCTGTGATTATAATGTGACATTTTAGAAAAAGGCTGCAGTACCTCACACGACCACTAATCAACCTGGGACACAGAGGGGGCGGGGCTTATCCAGTTCATTTAATACATCCATGGTCAGCAGAGGTCAAAGGGCAGAGGTCAGCAGGGGTCAGCAGAGGTCAAAGGGCAGAGGTCAAAGGGCAGAGGTCAGCAGAGGTCAAAGGGCAGAGGTCAGCAGAGGTCAGCAGAGGTCAGCAGAGGTCAAAGGGCAGAGGTTGCAGGTCACTATGACAAAAGATCCAAACACATCTCTGATGTTTGGTTTGGTTGAGAGCGTGTCAAGGAACATACATGACCCACTGAACACGCCCCCTGTCACTCCCACAACACACTGTCCCAGTGGGAGGAGCCTATTGTACATGTCTATAGTGGGAGGAGCCTATTGTACATGTCTATAGTGGGAGGAGCCTGCTGTACATGTCTATAGTGGGAGGAGCCTATTGTACATGTCTATAGTGGGAGGAGCCTATTGTACATGTCTATAGTGGGAGGAGCCTATTGCACATGTCTATAGTGGGAGGAGCCTATTGCACATGTCTATAGTGGGAGGAGCCTATTGTACATGTCTATAGTGGGAGGAGCCTGCTGTACATGTCTATAGTGGGAGGAGCCTATTGTACATGTCTATAGTGGGAGGAGCCTATTGTACATGTCTATAGTGGGAGGAGCCTATTGTACATGTCTATAGTGGGAGGAGCCTATTGCACATGTCTATAGTGGGAGGAGCCTATTGTACATGTCTATAGTGGGAGGAGCCTATTGTACATGTCTATAGTGGGAGGAGCCTATTGTACATGTCTATAGTGGGAGGAGCCTATTGTACATGTCTATAGTGGGAGGAGCCTATTGTACATGTCTATAGTGGGAGGGGTAACCGGAGCACCCAGAGGAAACCTACAGAGACACGGGAAGAACATGCAAACTCCACACAGAAAGGTCCGGGAGTCGAACCCAGGACCTTCTTGCTGTGAGGCGAGAGCGCGCACTGCTGCACTAACGTGCTGCTTTGCTAACGTGCCGCTGTGCTAACTGCTGTGCTAGCCGCTGTGCTAACGTGCAGCTGTCCTAGCCGCTGTGCTAACGTGCAGCTGTGCTAACTGCTGTGCTAGCCGCTGTGCTAACGTGCTGCTGTCCTAGCCGCTGTGCTAACGTGCAGCTGTGCTAACTGCTGTGCTAGCCGCTGTGCTAACATGCTGCTGTGCTAATGTGCCGCTATGCTAACGTGCCGCTGTGCTAACGTGCCACTGTGCTAACGTGCCGCTGTGCTAGCCGCTGTGCTAACGTGCTGCTGTGCTAGTCGCTGTGCTAACGTGCTGCTGTGCTAGTCGCTGTGCTAACGTGCTGCTGTGGTAGTCGCTGTGCTAACGTGCTGCTGTGCTAGCCGCTGTGCTAACGTGCTGCTGTGCTAGCCGCTGTGCTAACGTGCTGCTGTGCTAGCCGCTGTGCTAACGTGCTGCTGTGGTAGTCGCTGTGCTAACGTGCTGCTGTGCTAGCTGCTGTGCTAACGTGCTGCTGTGCTAACGTGCTGCTGTGCTAGTCGCTGTGCTAACGTGCTGCTGTGCTAGTCGCTGTGCTAACGTGCTGCTGTGCTAGCCGCTGTGCTAACGTGCTGCTGTGCTAGCCGCTGTGCTAACGTGCTGCTGTGCTAGTCGCTGTGCTAACGTGCTGCTGTGCTAGCCGCTGTGCTAACGTGCTGCTGTGCTAGCCGCTGTGCTAACGTGCTGCTGTGCTAGTCGCTGTGCTAACGTGCTGCTGTGCTAGCCGCTGTGCTAACTGCTGTGCTAGCCGCTGTGCTAACGTGCTGCTGTGCTAACGTGCTGCTGTGAATCATGAACTTTTTTCTGGTTCAAATTCCTTCCGTTTTAACGGTTTGAGGTCAAAGGGCGACACTGACCCTGTGCACCGACGCCACACGATCACGAGGGGGCGCCACAGCAGAAAAGAGCAGCGCTGCAGACGCAGATCTGACAAACTCACACCGATGGGAAGGTTTTGTCAGTTGGGCGGCGTTGCTTCTGATGGATATCAGTTCAATGGTCGCCGGGACAGATTTTAGACGCTCCAAAAGCATATTTTATGAAGAAAGTAAAGACTGCACTGGAAGTGAAACAGAACGAAGCACAAAAACCTTAATCTGAGGTGAAAAAGTTTGATTTAGATGATTCTAAACGACGACGATCAATGGGCTCCGTTAATGTTCAGCCGTCAGGGGCACTTTATGAACACGTTTATTGTATTCAAACCTGTTCATTTTCATTCACTTGGCTTTTTGTAAATCGCCGTGTTCCGCCCATCGACATGTTCCACATCATTTCGTAACATTTCCATTGACTTAACGTTCCCCTATGAAAGGTGCTCGGTGTAAATCCGTGTTTTGAGTTCTTGTGGTTCGTCGCTGACCCTCATGGCGTTCCATTAGCCTGGTACGGGCCCATGTGCTAGCTCCAGTGCATTTTCAATGGGAGAGTTAGCTTTAGCCTCCAAACACATCGAACTGAAAATCCAGGTCTGTTTTCACTGATAACACCAGCCTCGGAGGAAATATGACCAGTGTACCAGTGTTTTGTGTTGTGTTACCGTTAGCAATTAGCGCCGAAATTAGCATACATGCTAACAACCTAGCAATAAACATTCCTTAAATCAACTCCATCAGCTGATCATCGAGCACAGCACTTGACACAAGCAGCAGCAGCACTTTGATCAAGACAAACACTTTTAATTACAAATGTTTATGTGACGTGAGACGGAGGAACGAAGAGGCTTTTAATCTTTAACTTCAGCTCGCTCTGTTTCACCCTGTGATGTCATCGCCCTGTGATGTCATCGCCCTGTGATGTCATCGCCCTGTGATGTCATCACCCTGTGATGTCATGATCATCGCCGTTGATTGTTTAAGCCCTGCCCCCCTGACCTGTGTGAAGTTGGCCCCCGTAGTGTCCGATTGACCCCAAAATGGTGTGAAGCGTTTGTGCGTCGTTTGCATAGACATATAAACAGTGGACAGACGGTTGTGGCTCCGCCCCCTTCATGATAATGCGGCTCAGTCATGGAGAATTCAAAATGGCCGCGGGTTAGCCCCCCCACTCCCCACGGTGGGGGAGGTGGGGGGAGGGCGACTTTGGGGCGGCCTTTTGCTGACGTACTGCCGTCGTTGTCTCTATGGTTACCGCCCACTCGTAGGTGTTTGGCTCCGCCCTGACATTTCCGGCGCGTAAAGCCCGCCTTCTTCATTAGATATGCACGAACTTTAAATAATCACAGGCTAAACCAGCGTCACAGAGCCGTAAGCTAACGTCACAGAGCCGTAAGCTAACGTCACAGAGCCGTAAGCTAACGTCACGGAGCCGTGAGCTAACGTCACGGAGCCGTAAGCTAACGTCCCGGAGCCGTAAGCTAACGTCACGGAGCCGTAGCTTAACGCCCCGAGCCGTAAGCTAACGCCACGGAGCCGTAGTTAACGCCACGGAGCCGTGCTAACGCCACGGAGCCGTAGCTAACGTCACAGAGCCCTAAGCTAACGTCACAGAGCCCTAAGCTAACGTCACAGAGCCCTAAGCTAACGTCACAGAGCCATAAGCTAAAGTCACCGAGACCTAAGCTAACATCACAGAGCCCTAAGCTAACGTCACAGAGCCGTAAGCTAACGCTACAGAGCCGTGAGCTAACGCGTCACAGAGCCTAAGCTAACGTCACAGAGCCGTAAGCTAACGTCCACAGAGCCGTAAGCTAACGTCCACAGAGCCGTGGCTTAACGTCACAGAGCCGTAAGCTAACGTCACAGAGCCGTAAGCTAACGTCACAGAGCCCTAAGCTAACGTTTGAGACCAAAGCCGTATTCTGAGCCTCAGGCTCTAAAGTAGGTTTTCAAACGTCTAACTCCCCATTGACTTGTATTGAATAATTCTACTTCCACAGCGGCCCCTAGTGGTCAGCAGCAGATTGCAAACATGGCAGCTACAGTGGGCGGCTCAATGTGAGCGCGGTAGCCCCGCCCACTGGTCGTTTGTGCTTAGTTTGTGAGTTATTGATCACTGATTGGCTCAAGTATTGACCTCACTCCTGAAGTCGCCTCACGCCGTCGTCTTGTTTGGTTGTAGTTCACACGGAGCAGACGAGCTCAACAGAAAATAAGTTCTACTCGACTAAAAAGACGTTTTCAGGAAATCAGTGCGTTGTTGACGTGTTGTGTCTCGTGTTCATTAAACATTTTACACAAATCAATCGACTTTATGGAACATTTTAGCCTCAGACTTTTCCCTCGTTCGTCTTTAAAGGTCCATATCCTGCTCTTTCCCTTCAGTCTGTCCTAAACGGCTCACTCTGAGATCTGACCCCCCCGAACAGAGAGCAGGCTGCCTCCCCCGCCCAACCCGTGCCTCCCCTGTAGTGGAGATGGTGCATGCGCCGTGTGCTCCGGTAAACAGCGATACACAAACACTGAATAAACCTTTTCTGGTCCTGACGGTGCGTCGTGCTGAGTCCTACGTCCTGGATCTGACCTGGAGTTTGACGTGCTCCAGGGCCTCAACCACGGACGTGCCGTTTGGTAAATAACAAGCTAACTCTTCTATCTGTCGTATCCATCGTGTAATTACTGTGTAGCATTAGCATTAGCTGTTTTTATTCTTCCTGGAGGCGTGGCTTAAACACCGCGTCATCTTAGTGAGGAGCCCCCGTCTGCTGCTCAGAGGGGGACGGAAAAGACAGTTCTCTAGTGAAAACATGAGGGAATCAATCAAAAAACCACTTTGGGCACAACATACGAGGCCCAGAGAGCCCTGGAGGAAGGTTAGAACCTCTGAAGAGTCACTTTAGGCAGGATATGGGACCTTTAACAGAGTCAAACAGAAGTGCGTTTACAACAAAAGTGTGATCTGTGGAACAAAGAGGCAAAAGTGGGCGGGGCCGAATAAGGTCAATACAGTTACCCCAGTCTGTCCAATTCTGTCAGATATGGATTATGGATTATGGACATTATGGACATTATGGACATCATCATCTCATCAAGTCTGTCTTAACTTCTAATCCATTCATGATGTAAGTGCAGCCTGTAGACTGAAAGTCCTCAATTTAATAAAAGTTCTGTTTAAAACTGACATGAACGTCTCATAACATCAGACGTCTCTTTACAACAATAAAGAACATTTAATAATAATGTTCTATTTTGTGTAAATTACACGACGTGGAAGTGTCTTCTGAGAAGGTGACATCATGAAGCTCCAAACAGACGACCTCCTGCCACAGTGTCCCACACAGTGTCCCACACAGTGTCCCACAGAGTGTCCCACACAGTGTCCTACAGAGTGTCCCACAGAGTGTCCCACAGAGCGTCCCACAGAGCGTCCCACAGTGTCCCACACAGTGTCCCACAGAGTGTCCCACACAGTGTCCCACACAGTGTCCCACAGAGCGTCCCACAGAGTGTCCCACACAGTGTCCCACACAGTGTCCCACAGAGCGTCCCACAGTGTCCCACAGAGCGTCCCACAGAGTGTCCCACAGAGTGTCCCACAGAGCGTCCCACAGAGCGTCCCACAGAGTGTCCCACAGACTGTCCCACAGAGCGTCCCACAGAGCTTTAGTGCGGCCCTGGACCACAAATCCCCGAGAAAAACTGTCCATGATCCATATCTGACAGAACTGGACAGTTTGGGGTAAATGTAACTGATCAGTGATCAATAACTCACAGACGACTCACAGACGACTGACACCATCTTGGGCTCAATCAGACCCCACGGGGCCCAGGTGCCCCCTGCAGAGACATAAGTGCTGTGGCCCTGGTTTGTCCCCCGTGCCTTTTGAGGACACGGGCTCTGGTCCCTCTGTCCCACAGCGGGACACGGGCTCTGGTCCCTCTGTCCCACAGCGGGACACGGGCTCTGGTCCCTCTGTCCCACAGCGGGACACGGGCTCTGGTCCCTCTGTCCCACAGCGGGACACGGGCTCTGGTCCCTCTGTCCCACAGCGGGACACGGGCTCTGGTCCAGTCTCTGTCCCACAGCGGGACACGGGCTCTGGTCCCTCTGTCCCACAGCGGGACACGGGCTCTGGTCCCTCTGTCCCACAGCGGGACACGGGCTCTGGTCCTTCTGTCCCACAGCGGGACACGGGCTCTGGTCCAGTCTCTGTCCCACAGCGGGACACGGGCTCTGGTCCAGTCTCTGTCCCACAGCGGGACACGGGCTCTGGTCCTTCTGTCCCACAGCGGGACACGGGCTCTGGTCCTTCTGTCCCACAGCGGGACACGGGCTCTGGTCCTTCTGCGACGGTCGCCTCGGTCGCTCTTGAGGAGCCGCACGACAGGATCCACGACCCCATGGACTTCAGGTGAACGGGCCGCGCTCCAAAATAATGTCCAACAATCGAGCTGACTCAGTGATGAGGTTGTGGGTTCAACTCTCAGTGATGAGGTTGTGGGTTCGACTCCTCTCAGTGATGAGGTTGTGGGTTCGACTCCTCTCAGTGATGAGGTTGTGGGTTCAACTCTCAGTGATGAGGTTGTGGGTTCAACTCCTCTCAGTGATGAGGTTGTGGGTTCAACTCCTCTCAGTGATGAGGTTGTGGGTTCAACTTTCAGTGATGAGGTTGTGGGTTCAACTCCTCTCAGTGATGAGGTTGTGGGTTCGACTCATCTCAGTGATGAGGTTGTGGGTTCGACTCCTCTCAGTGATGAGGTTGGGGGTTTGACTCCTCTCAGTGATGAGGTTGTGGGTTCAACTCTCAGTGATGAGGTTGTGGGTTCGACTCCTCTCAGTGATGAGGTTGTTGGTTCGACTCCTCTCAGTGATGAGGTTGGGGGTTCGACTCCTCTCAGTGATGAGGTTGTGGGTTCGACTCCTCTCAGTGATGAGGTTGTGGGTTCGACTCCTCTCAGTGATGAGGTTGTGGGTTCGACTCCTCTCAGTGATGAGGTTGTGGGTTCGACTCTCAGTGATGAGGTTGTGGGTTCGACTCCTCTCAGTGATGAGGTTGTGGGTTCGACTCCTCTCAGTGATGAGGTTGTGGGTTCGACTCCTCTCAGTGGTGAGGTTGGGGGTTCGACTCCTCTCAGTGGTGAGGTTGTTGGTTCGACTCCTCTCAGTGATGAGGTTGTGGGTTCGACTCCTCTCAGTGATGAGGTTGTGGGTTCGACTCCTCTCAGTGATGAGGTTGTGGGTTCGACTCCTCTCAGTGATGAGGTTGTTGGTTCGACTCCTCTCAGTGATGAGGTTGTGGGTTCGACTCCTCTCAGTGATGAGGTTGTGGGTTCGATTCCTTTCAGTGATGAGGTTGTGGGTTCGACTCCTCTCAGTGATGAGGTTGTGGGTTCGATTCCTTTCAGTGATGAGGTTGTGGGTTCAACTCCTCTCAATCATGAGGTTGGGGGTTCGACTCTCAGTGATGAGGTTGTGGGTTCGACTCTCAGTGATGAGGTTGTGGGTTCGACCCCTCTCAATCATGAGGTTGGGGGTTCGACTCTTCTCAGTGATGAGGTTGTGGGTTCGACTCCTCTCAGTGGTGAGGTTGTTGGTTCGACTCCTCTCAGTGATGAGGTTGTGGGTTCAACTCCTCTCAGTGACGAGGTTGTGGGTTCGACTCTCAGTGATGAGGTTGTGGGGTTCGACTCTCAGTGATGCGGTTGTGGGGTTCGACTCCTCTCAGTGATGAGGTTGTGGGTTCGACTTCTTTCAGTGATGAGGTTGTGGGTTCGACTCCATTCAGTGATGAGGTTGTGGGTTCGACTCCATTCAGTGATGAGGTTGTGGGTTCGACTCCTCTCAGTGATGAGGTTGTGGGTTCGACTCCTCTCAGTGATGAGGTTGTGGGTTCGACTCCTCTCAGTGATGAGGTTGTGGGTTCGACTCCTCTCAGTGATGAGGTTGTGGGTTCGACTCCTCTCAGTGACGAGGTTGTGGGTTCGACTCCTCTCAGTGATGAGGTTGTGGGTTCGACTCTCAGTGATGAGGTTGGGGGTTCGACTCCTCTCAGTGATGAGGTTGGGGGTTCGACTCCATTCAGTGATGAGGTTGTGGGTTCGACTCCTCTCAGTGATGAGGTTGGGGGTTCGACTCATCTCAGTGATGAGGTTGTGGGTTCGACTCCTCTCAGTGATGAGGTTGGGGGTTCGACTCCTCTCAGTGATGAGGTTGTGGGTTCGACTCCTCTCAGTGATGAGGTTGGGGGTTCGACTCCTCTCAGTGATGAGGTTGTGGGTTCGACTCCTCTCAGACTGTGATGACGTCACAGTCTGAGATGGAGACATTGAACAAACAGAGAAAGTCAAACCGTAATCTGCAGAAATGAGCAGTATTTGACCTGTGACCCCTGACCTCTGACCCTCTGATATTTTTAACTCTTGTGACTGATGCTGCGTTCATGTGAGACTCGGGTTTCTCCGAGAAGTCGGAGTTCTGACTTGTTTACGTTCATGTGCTTTTTATCGTAGAAAGTCAGGATTTTGATGTCACAATAATAAAACCACTGAGCTCACTCTTCAACAGCGTTTACTAAAACAGCAGTAAAGTTTGTCGACAGCGGTGTCAGGCGTGAAGTCCTGAGTTCACCAGGTCATTTCTGACTTGTGCGAGCTTCATGGGCAATTTTCAGTCCCTGAAGAGCACATGAACGCAGCATGATAAGCCAGGTTTGTCCTGTCGGTCCTAAAGGGAGTCTCTGTCTGAAGTCTGTGGTCTGGGCCGTCTCTTGGATCTGAAGTGGGCCCTGAGAGGTTCAGGTCTGGACCCTGACAGGTTCAGGTCTGGACCCTGAGAGGTTCAGGTCTGGACCCTGAGAGGTTCAGGTCTGGACCCTGAGAGGTTCTGGTCTGGACCCTGAGAGGTTCTGGTCTGGGCCCTGAGAGGTTCAGGTCTGGACCCTGACCCTGAGAGGTCTGGACCTTGACAGGTTCTGGTCTGGGCCCTGAGAGGTTCTGGTCTGGACCTTGACAGGTTCTGGTCTGGGCCCTGAGAGGTTCTGGTCTGGACCCTGAGAGGTTCTGGTCTGGACCCTGAGAGGTTCTGGTCTGGACCTTGACAGGTTCTGGTCTGGGCCCTGAGAGGTTCTGGTCTGGACCTTGACAGGTTCTGGTCTGGGCCCTGAGAGGTTCTGGTCTGGACCCTGACAGGTTCTGGTCTGGACCCTGACAGGTTCTGGTCTGGACCCTGAGAGGTTCTGGTCTGGACCCCGAGAGGTTCTGGTCTGGACCCTGACAGGTTCTGGTCTGGACCCTGACAGGTTCTGGTCTGGACCCTGAGAGGTTCTGGTCTGGACCCTGAGAGGTTCAGGTCTGGACCCTGAGAGGTTCTGGTCTGGCTCTTGGGCTCCAGGTGGACTTGAGCTCCAGCAGATGTTTGGATCAGAGCGACTCAGGACAAAACAAGACGCACAAACAGAACAGAATCATTTCTCTCAAACTCGACTTGATCTTGTGATAAAGCGCTGTGTTTCCACTGATGCTAACGATATGTGGAGCCCATAGCACAACAAAGCTAGCAAAGCACGTTAGCATCAGCTGTTTCCTGTTTATCGCTTTGTCAAGACCCAAAATCGGATATTTTCAGGTCAAAATCCTCAAACATGATCCGAACGTAAGACATGAAGAGGTTCAAACACGGCGTCGAGTCTTTGCAGGAAATGAATGGATTTATGAAGAAAACATGAGCTACGTTTGTGTGACGTCAGACCCTGAGCCGGAGGCACCGGCCAAGAGCCTGAAGGAGCCCAGGCCGGTCCAGACGTGGCTCAAACACCTGCCCCTGGTTCAGTCTGGGTTTAGACCTGGTTTAGTCCTGGTTTAGTCTGGGTTAGACCTGGTTTAGCCCTGGTTCAGTCCTGGTTCAGTCCTGGTTCAGTCCTGGTCTAGTCCTGGTCTAGTCCTGGTTTAGTCCTGGTTTAGTCCTGGTTTAGTCCTGGTTTAGTCCTGGTTTAGCCCTGGTTTAGCCCTGGTTTAGTCCTGGTTTAGTCCTGGTTTAGTCCTGGTTTAGCCCTGGTTTAGTCCTGGTTCAGTCCTGGTTCAGTCCAGGTTTAGACCTGGTTTAGTCCTGGTTTAGTCCTGGTTTAGTCCTGGTTTAGACCTGGTTTAGTCCTGGTTTAGTCCTGGTTTAGTCCTGGTTTAGTCCTGGTTTAGCCCTGGTTTAGACCTGGTTCAGTCCAGGTTTAGACCTGGTTTAGCCCTGGTTTAGTCCTGGTTTAGACCTGGTTTAGTCCTGGTTTAGTCCTGGTTTAGTCCTGGTTTAGTCCTGGTTTAGACCTGGTTTAGACCTGGTTCAGTCCTGGTTCAGTCCTGGTTCAGTCCTGGTCTAGTCCTGGTCTAGTCCTGGTCTAGTCCTGGTCTAGTCCTGGTTTAGTCCTGGTTTAGCCCTGGTTTAGCCCTGGTTTAGTCCTGGTTTAGTCCTGGTTTAGTCCTGGTTTAGTCCTGGTTTAGTCCTGGTTTAGCCCTGGTTTAGCCCTGGTTCAGTCCTGGTTCAGTCCAGGTTTAGACCTGGTTTAGTCCTGGTTTAGTCCTGGTTTAGTCCTGGTTTAGACCTGGTTTAGTCCTGGTTTAGTCCTGGTTTAGCCCTGGTTTAGCCCTGGTTTAGCCCTGGTTTAGTCCTGGTTTAGTCCTGGTTTAGTCCTGGTTTAGACCTGGTTTAGTCCTGGTTTAGTCCTGGTTTAGTCCTGGTTTAGTCCTGGTTTAGCCCTGGTTTAGTCCTGGTTTAGTCCTGGTTTAGCCCTGGTTTAGCCCTGGTTTAGTCCTGGTTTAGTCCTGGTTTAGCCCTGGTTTAGCCCTGGTTTAGTCCTGGTTTAGTCCTGGTTTAGTCCTGGTTTAGCCCTGGTTTAGCCCTGGTTTAGTCCTGGTTTAGTCCTGGTTTAGCCCTGGTTTAGTCCTGGTTTAGTCCTGGTTTAGCCCTGGTTTAGCCCTGGTTTAGCCCTGGTTTAGCCCTGGTTTAGTCCTGGTTTAGTCCTGGTTTAGCCCTGGTTTAGCCCTGGTTTAGCCCTGGTTTAGTCCTGGTTTAGCCCTGGTTTAGTCCTGGTTTAGTCCTGGTTTAGTCCTGGTTTAGTCCTGGTTTAGCCCTGGTTTTGACCTGGTTTAGTCCTGGTTTAGCCCTGGTTTAGTCCTGGTTTAGTCCTGGTTTAGTCCTGGTTTAGTCCTGGTTTAGCCCTGGTTTAGCCCTGGTTTAGCCCTGGTTTAGTCCTGGTTTAGTCCTGGTTTAGTCCTGGTTTAGCCCTGGTTTAGTCCTGGTTTAGCCCTGGTTTAGCCCTGGTTTAGTCCTGGTTTAGCCCTGGTTTAGTCCTGGTTTAGCCCTGGTTTAGTCCTGGTTTAGTCCTGGTGTTGCGTGATCTGGAGCTGTATGTTCAGAGTGAGTGGAAAGTTGGAGTGTGTTGGTGAATTTGATCTGGGCTTTACATCAGTGTGAGGGTGAGGGGGTGAGGGGGTGAGGGTGTGGGGGGTGAGGGGGGTGTGGGGGGGCACGGGTGAGTACAGGGGGCGGGGGGGTCTGAGGGGGGCTCCGTCAGAGGCAGATTTATGAACAGACTCATGTTTACGGAGGTTAAAACAAACAGCTCTAGTGATGAAGACCTGGACCTGGACCTGAACCTGGACCTGGACCTGGACCTGGACCAGGACCAGGACCTGGACCATGACCTGGCTCTGGACCATGACCAGGACCTGGCTCTGGACCATGACCTGGCTCTGGACCATGACCAGGACCTGGCTCTGGATCGGGATCAGGACCTGGGTCTCATGTGTCTGTGATCGTTGTCAGTGATAAATCTGCAGCAGCTCCAGGATCAGCTCCAACTCAGACTGACCTCATTTCACTGAGACCCAGATCTGGAGCCCGGACTCTGGACTGGTCTGGGTCCGGCTCTGGGTCAGGTCTGGGTCCGGCTCTGGGTCAGGTCTGGACCAGGTCTGGACCAGGTCTGGAGCTGTGCAGATCCAGGGTCAGACAAACTCACAAAGCTCAGACTGTTGGGTATCAGCGCGACAGGACGTTAGCATCGGAACGCTAGCCACCGCTGCTAACTGTTAGCTTAAAATGGCGATCCAAAACATGGCTTCTTTCAGAGAAGTTTGAGATAAACGTTCATTTTAGTTTAAATAGAAACATTATAACCTGTAAACGTATAATGTTGTTAAGACAGACGCCTGTGGCACTTTCCCGCCCAAACCGCGGCTCACGCGCCGCGCGTGTCGTGCTACGCTAGCACACACGCTAGAGGGAGGTCAGGCTGAGGAACAGATCATTTGGTAAAGTTTAGGGCTGCGCTGTGACGTTTATGTTCCGTGAATGAAGATGAGAAACATGTGACCGCCGAGGGAGGCGGGGCATCTGATACAACCAGCTCATTAATATGCACCGTCCAAAGCAAATGCATGAATGAATAATTAAACAAACGAGCTGTGGCGGCTGAAGCCACTGCCAGTGACTGCGGAAATCTGGAAACATTTTGGTGGAAAACCTGAAAAAACATTAGAAAGAAACTCCCGATTCATCGGAGACGAAAAACAAGAACGGAAAAAGACCCGAAACATAAATAATAAATAAATAAAAGCTCCAAACAGTCTGTGAGTGAAAACCAAAGACGCAACTTTAGCGACGACTCTGCAAACACCAGAGGCATTACCAGATCACCAGGTGAGCCCTGCACACCTACAACCATCGAAACCCAAAAAGAACCAGAGCCACCGGCGGCGCCCTGGGACCCTCGACCGGAGGCGGAGTCAAACCGCTGAAGACGCTGGTCTGGTTCTTCGTGGACGTTTTGGTGAATGTTTCTCGGTGGAGGTTTCACAAACATGGCGGGTTTCCATGGCGACGGTAGCGGCTGGTTTTGACGAGTGATGATGTCATAACAAGGGGGCGTGGCCCACTGAGGAAACACAGTGACCACCGCCCAACCGTGACAGAGCGCTGTGATTGGCTGACAGAGCGCTGTGATTGGCTGACAGAGCGCTGTGATTGGCTGCAGGTGGAGCGCTGTGATTGGCTGACAGAGCGCTGTGATTGGCTGACAGAGCGCTGTGATTGGCTGACAGAGCGCTGTGATTGGCTGACAGAGCGCTGTGATTGGCTGCAGGTGGAGCGCTGTGATTGGCTGACAGAGCGCTGTGATTGGCTGACAGAGCGCTGTGATTGGCTGCAGGTGGAGCGCTGTGATTGGCTGCAGGCGGAGCGCTGTGATTGGCTGCAGGCGGAGCGCTGTGATTGGCTGCAGGCGGAGCGCTGTGATTGGCTGCAGGCGGAGCGCTGTGATTGGCTGACAGAGTGCTGTGATTGGCTGACAGAGCGCTGTGATTGGCTGCAGGCGGAGCGCTGTGATTGGCCGGGGGGGGGTGATGTCAGAGTGAAACCTCAGACCGTGAACATGAGCCTCTGGTTTTAAAGCTGGAGGCGTCGACAGTTTTATGGATCTGCAGCGAGAGGGAGGGGGAGGGGCAACTGGGGCCAAATGTGTGTGTGTGGGGGGGGGGGCGACAGGTGCCAAGCGACAGGGGGTGACAGGGGACACCCGGCGGGTGTCAGTTTTCAGTGTAAATAACATAAATGTGTTTTGTTTTACACTTTTAATTAAAGCTGCACTGAGGAGGTTTGTGTGTGTGTGTGTGTGTACAGTGTGTGTGTGTGTGTGTGTGTGTGTGTGTGTGTGTGTGTACAGTGTGTGTGTACAGTGTGTACAACATTCACAAATAAAAGTACACTTTGAGTTGATCGTCACTTAAATTGTGTAAATGTTTTGTGGGATTTTTGGATTTGTTTAAAGTTCAGCTGGACACCTGCAGGAGCTCAGGCTGTTGTGCTGGACGCCTGCAGGAGCTCAGGCTGTTGTGCTGGACGCCTGCAGGAGCTCAGGCTGTTGTGCTGGACGCCTGCAGGAGCTCAGGCTGTTGTGCTGGACGCCTGCAGGAGCTCAGGCTCTTGTGCTGGACGCCTGCAGGAGCTCAGGCTCCATCACACGAGCACAAACCAGACCCCACTGTTCCTATGAACAGCTGCAGGGTCTGTGCGCCTGCACACAGGCCCGTCCCCCTCACACAGGCCCCTCCCCCTCGCACAGGCCCCTCCCCCTCACACAGGCCCCTCCCCCTCACAGAGGCATCCACAGAATGAGGTGAATGAACAGCTGAAGGTTCAGTTACAGCTTCACTTCATCAGAGCCGAGTGTCCTGTATCAGGAAACCTTACAGCTGTTCAGGGGAGACTCTCCCTGTCACCAGTCACTACACACGAGTGTGCACGAGCACGTGCACGAGCACGAGTGTGTGCACGAGCACGTGCATGAGCACGAGTGTGTGCACGAGCATGAGTGTGTGCACGAGCATGAGTGTGTGCACGAGCACGTGCACGAGCACGTGCACGAGTGTGTGCACGAGCATGAGTGTGTGCACGAGCATGAGTGTGTGCACGAGCACGTGCACGAGCACGTGCACGATTGTGTGCACGAGCATGAGTGTGTGCACGAGCATGAGTGTGTGCACGTGCACACTTACAATGACAACAGCTGAAGGTTCACTCCACAGCGACGCTGTATCAGAACCTTACAGCTGATCATGTGTGTGTGTGTGTACAGTGTGTGTGTGTGTACAGTGTGTGTGTGTGTACAGTGTGTGTGTGTGTACAGTGTGTGTGTGTGTACAGTGTGTGTCTGTGTACAGTGTGTGTGTCATCAGTGTAGGTGGCGCCTCGTTAAGACCTCGTTAAGACCTCGTTAGGTTTTTATCTCAAACACAAATGTTTTCTGTTTGAGACGAGCAGCAAAACCAACAAGAAACGAACAAAATGATTCACAACTAATTTAACAAACACAGAGGAGGAGGAGGAGGAGGAGAGGAGGAGGAGCAGAGGAGAGGAGGAGAGGAGGAGGAGGAGGAGGAGGAGAGGAGGAGGAGGAGGAGGAGGAGGAGAGGAGAGGAGAGGAGGAGAGGAGGAGAGGAGGAGGAGAGGAGGAGGAGGAGAGGAGAGGAGAGGAGGAGAGGAGGAGAGAGGAGGAGGAGGAGAGGAGGAGCAGAGGAGAGGAGAGAGAGGAGAGGAGGAGGAGAAGAGGAGGAGAGGAGGAGAAGGAGAAGAGGAGAGGAGGAGACGAGGAGGAGGAGAGGAGGAGGAGAGGGAGGAGGAGAGGAGGAGAGGAGGAGGAGAGAGGAGAGGAGGAGAGGAGAGGAGAGGAGGAGGAGAGGAGGAGGAGGAGAGGAGGAGAGAGGAGGAGGAGGAGAGGAGGAGCAGAGGAGAGGAGAGAGAGGAGAGGAGGAGGAGAAGAGGAGGAGAGGAGAGGGAGGAGAGGAGGAGAGGAGGAGAGGAGGAGGAGGAGGAGCAGAGGAGGAGAGGAGAGGAGGAGGAGAGGAGGGAGAGGAGGAGGAGAGGAGAGGAGGAGGAGGAGAGGAGGAGAGGAGGAAGAGAGGAGGAGAGGAGGAGCAGAGGAGGAGAGGAGAGGAGGAAGAGAGGAGGAGGAGGAGAGGAGGAGGAGGAGAGAGGAGAAGAGGAGGAGAGGAGGAGAGGAGAGGAGGAGGAGGAGAGGAGGAGGAGCAGAGGAGGAGAGGAGAGGAGGAGGAGAGGAGAGGAGGAGAGGAGGAGGAGAGGAGAGGAGGAGGAGGAGAGGAGGAGGAGAGGAGGAGGAGCAGAGGAGGAGAGGAGAGGAGGAGGAGAGGAGGAGGAGAGGAGGAGGAGAGGAGAGGAGGAGGAGGAGGAGAGGAGGAGGAGGAGCAGAGGAGGAGAGAGGAGAGGAGGAGAGGAGAGGAGGAGCAGAGGAGGAGAGGAGAGGAGGAGGAGAGGAGAGGAGGAGGAGGAGGAGGAGAGGAGGAGCAGAGGAGGAGAGGAGAGGAGGAGCAGAGGAGGAGAGGAGAGGAGGAGGAGGAGGAGAGGAGGAGAGGAGTGTCTCTCTCTGAGGCTCAAATTTCTGCTCGAGTCAAACGCGACGAACAAAAGTGACGCTTACAACGAACAAGACCCTGACGGAACCAGGTTTAGTCCTGGTTTAGTCCCGGTTTAGACCTGGTTTAGTCCTGGTTTAGACCTGGTTCAGTCCTGGTTTAGTCCTGGTTTAGACCTGGTCTAGTCCTGGTTTAGACCTGGTCTAGTCCTGGTTTAGTCCTGGTCCAGTCCTGGTCTAGTCCTGGTTTAGTCCTGGTTCAGTCCTGGTTCAGTCCTGGTTCAGTCCTGGTTCAGTCCTGGTTTAGTCCTGGTCCAGTCCTGGTCTAGTCCTGGTTTAGTCCTGGTTCAGTCCTGGTTCAGTCCTGGTTCAGTCCTGGTTCAGTCCTGGTTCAGTCCTGGTTCAGTCCTGGTCTAGTCCTGGTCCAGTCCTGGTCTAGTCCTGGTTCAGTCCTGGTCTAGTCCTGGTCTAGTCCTGGTCCAGTCCTGGTCCAGTCCTGGTTCAGTCCTGGTCTAGTCCTGGTTCAGTCACACAGTGCCCTCTGCTGGAGCCTCAGATCACTGCACTCGTCCTCAGGCTCCGTTCGGCTCAGAATCACAAATGTTCAGTGATTTAATTAAAGAATTGATTCAAATCGTCATTAAATTATTTGAAGAAATCTCCCTCTGACCTGAAACACCAGACTCAAGCCCACACTGGTCACATGGACCAGAACTCTGAGCTCAGAGTCACTGGAGCTTCACTTTAGACTTAAAGAAACGAAACGAGTGAAAACTGACCCCACGACTCACCTGAGCTGGTCCTGGTCTGGTCTGGTCCTGGTCCTGGTCTGGTCCTGGTCTGGTCCTGGTCCTGGTCTGGTCCTGGTCCTGGTCTGGTCCTGGTCCTGGTCCTGGTCCTGGTCTGGTCCTGGTCCTGGTCTGGCCTCAGTCCTGGTCCTGGTCTCTGGACTCACCTGAGCCGGTCCTGGTCCTGGTCTCTGGTCCTGGTCTGGTCGTGGTCCTGGTCTCAGTCCTGGTCCTGGTCCTGGTCTCTGGACTCACCTGAGCCGGTCCTGGTCTCAGTCCTGGTCCTGGTCCTGGTCCTGGTCTCTGGTCCTGGTCTCAGTGCTGGTCCTGGTCCTGGTCTCTGGACTCACCTGAGCCGGTCCTGGTCCTGGTCTCTGGGCCGCTGGTGCTGGTGCTGGTCTGGGACCTGGACAGTCCGGGGTTGATCCGTCTCAGTTTGTGCCTGGAGACCGACACCAGGTCCTTGGTCCTGGACTTGGCTGGACCGGGCTGTGGACCGGACTTGGTCTCGGGTCTGGACTGGACCTTGCCGCCGCTCGGACCGGGACCGATCCGCCTCAGTTTGTGTCTGGAGACCCAAGTGCGGCCCGATCCAGACCTGGGCCGAGGTGCGGGTTTGGGTCCCACAGGAGTCCGGACTTCAGACGGACTTGGACTGAACGGGACAGAAGAACATGAGCACTTTGTGAGTCACACGGCGAAGAGTATCACGTGCTCCTGATGTTCGGGCATCAGGTTTAATCACAGACGACACGGAGCGCGACGAGAGGCTCCAACGACCTGAGCTCTAACTCTCAAACAAAGATCTAACCCTCACATTCACAGTATTTGAAGAACTGCAAACGGAGCGTCGTCCTCCAAACGACCACACGGGGGAGACAGCGAGCTCATAATAAACACTTCTGACCTGCTTCTGCGGCCGCCGAGCCTAAACACGCTCCCCGTCGCCGTGGTGACCTCTGACCTCTGGGGGGCGCTCCACGTGAACCTGCTGCGACCTTTGGGCGACAGAGGTCCGGTCTTCGGACCGGGACCGGGTCTCTGGACTCGGCGGACCCACTGGTACCTGGAGGAGGCCTTACTGAGCGCGCTCACACGGCCACGTCTGATTGGCCCACAGCCTGAAAAACAGTTTCACGGACATCGGCGTCAAAACGTGCTCAGGCTCTTTATTTTACAACGTGATACTACTTTACCCAGAATTCAGTTTGTCCAGAGTTAGATTCATGTAAAACCAGCCCACACTCGTCACATACATGTCAGCCCACACTCGTCACATACATGTCAGCCCACACTCGTCACATACAGCCCACACTTGTCACATACAGCCCACACTCGTCACATACAGCCCACACTCGTCACATACAGCCCACACTTGTCACATACATGTCAGCCCACACTTGTCACATACAGCCCACACTTGTCACATACAGCCCACACTTGTCACATACATGTCAGCCCACACTTGTCACATACAGCCCACACTTGTCACATACATACAGCCCACACTTGTCACATACATATCAGCCCACACTCGTCACATACAGCCCACACTTGTCACATACATACAGCCCACACTTGTCACATACATGTCAGCCCACACTTGTCACATACATGTCAGCCCACACTCGTCACATACAGCCCACACTTGTCACATACAGCCCACACTTGTCACATACAGCCCACACTTGTCACATACATATCAGCCCACACTTGTCACATACGTACAACCCACACTCGTCACATACATACAGCCCACACTCGTCACATACATATCAGCCCACACTCGTCACATACATATCAGCCCACACTTGTCACATACATACAGCCCACACTTGTCACATACATATCAGCCCACACTCGTCACATACATATCAGCCCACACTCGTCACATACAGCCCACACTCGTCACATACATATCAGCCCACACTTGTCACATACATACAGCCCACACTTGTCACATACATACAGCCCACACTTGTCACATACATACAGCCCACACTTGTCACATACATACAGCCCACACTTGTCACATAAAGCCCACACTTGTCACATACAGCCCACACTCGTCACATACATATCAGCCCACACTCGTCACATACATGTCAGCCCACACTCATCACATACATGTCAGCCCACACTCGTCACATACATACAGCCCACACTCGTCACATACAGCCCACACTCGTCACATACATATCAGCCCACACTCGTCACATACATATCAGCCCACACTTGTCACATACATACAGCCCACACTTGTCACATACATATCAGCCCACACTCGTCACATACAGCCCACACTTGTCACATACATATAGCCCACACTTGTCACATACATGTCAGCCCACACTTGTCACATACATGTCAGCCCACACTTGTCACATACAGCCCACACTTGTCACATACAGCCCACACTTGTCACATGTCAGCCCACACTTGTCACATACATACAGCCCACACTTGTCACATACATGTCAGCCCACACTTGTCACATACAGCCCACACTTGTCACATACATACAGCCCACACTTGTCACATAAAGCCCACACTTGTCACATACAGCCCACACTCGTCACATACATATCAGCCCACACTCGTCACATACATGTCAGCCCACACTCATCACATACATGTCAGCCCACACTCGTCACATACATACAGCCCACACTCGTCACATACAGCCCACACTCGTCACATACATATCAGCCCACACTCGTCACATACATATCAGCCCACACTTGTCACATACATACAGCCCACACTTGTCACATACATATCAGCCCACACTCGTCACATACAGCCCACACTTGTCACATACATATAGCCCACACTTGTCACATACATGTCAGCCCACACTTGTCACATACATGTCAGCCCACACTTGTCACATACAGCCCACACTTGTCACATGTCAGCCCACACTTGTCACATGTCAGCCCACACTTGTCACATACATACAGCCCACACTTGTCACATACATGTCAGCCCACACTTGTCACATACATACAGCCCACACTTGTCACATACATGTCAGCCCACACTTGTCACATACAGCCCACACTTGTCACATACATACAGCCCACACTTGTCATTGTATAAATCCAATGATTAATGTATTAATTATTATGAAATATCAGTTGGAAATGTTTCCTTTCACCAAAGAATGGAACATTGTAGCACTGCTGCTCCTAAAGAACACTGATGTGACCTTTTCTTGCAGTGACCTCTGATCTCTGTTTAACCCCAGGACATTTAATGACACAATGATTCTTCTGCTGCAGCCTCAAACGGACAACAGTGAGTGTCGTGTGGTTATTTAACTTACAGCACAAGAATGAGAACACAGAGTCCAGGTTTAGTCCAGGTTTAGTCCAGGTTTAGTCCAGGTTTAGTCCAGGTTTAGTCCAGGTTTAGACCTGGTTTAGACCTGGTTTAGACCTGGTTTAGACCTACATTTCTGTGGGAATAAATGGTGTTTGAAACGCTCTAATGACCCGAGACTCACCAGATTCTCCTGACGGCGCCACAGCCGCACTGCCTTTGGGCCCCTTAGAACCCGCTCGCACCCAGGTGAACTTCGACTTGTCCGGAGTCCGGTCCAGAGTCCGGCCTGAAGCAGAGCGATGCGTCTGGAGCCTCCTCAGAGCGAGGCCGGAGCCAGCAGGGGGCGTCGGAGCCGCACCTTTAGACTTCTCTTGGGACTTCAGAGCTTTGGTCGCACAGGGTTTCATCACAGCTGAATCTGACTCTGTGGCTCCTTCTGGTGCAGCACGAGTCGAGGATTGACCAGAGTTTTCTGAGTTCTTGGAAAAAATGTGAGGAGGACCTGATGATTCTGAGCGAGAGGCGATGGAGCTCCGAGCTGGTTTGACAGAAGGATTCAGTTTCTGAGACGCTTGAACTGAAAGTGTCTTCTGTCGTGGCGATGCGCTCGTGGATTTCAACGATGCAGGATTTGAAGGTGAAGACAGACGTTTCAGAGCGAGACTTGGATCGCTAGAGTCAGGCTTTAATGCACTGAGCTGAGCAGGAGCAGCTCTGGAGGCGACAGGAGCAGAAGGAGCGACAGGAGCAGCTCTGGAGGCGACAGGAGCAGAAGGAGCGACAGGAGCAGCTCTGGAGGCGACAGGAGCAGCTCTGGAGGCGACAGGAGCAGCAGAAGGAGCGACAGGAGCAGCTCTGGAGGCGACAGGAGCAGCTCTGGAGGCGACAGGAGCAGCTCTGGAGGCGACAGGAGCAGCTCTGGAGACGACAGGAGCAGCAGAAGGAGCGACAGGAGCAGCTCTGGAGGCGACAGGAGCAGCTCTGGAGGCGACAGGAGCAGCAGAAGGAGCGACAGGAGCAGAAGGAGCAGCTCTGGAGGCGACAGGAGCAGGAGCAGCTCTGGAGGCGACAGGAGCAGAAGGAGCGACAGGAGCAGCTCTGGAGGCGACAGGAGCAGGTCTGGAGGCGACAGGAGCAGAAGGAGCGACAGGACCGGGTGCTCGTTGGGCTGAGGCGGGGTCCGTCTTGTGAGTTTCTAAAATGTTGTTTTTGAGGGAATAGGTTTTCCTCCAGGTCCAGGTCCCAGAGCGAGACGAGCTCAGCCCCGAACCTGAAACAGAAGAACAGAGAATAAGACCCACAGAGACAGGACCGAGACAGGACCGAGACAGGACCGAGACAGGACCGAGACAGGACCCAAGGGCACAGAGACAGGACCCAAGGGCACAGAGACAGGACCGAGACAGGGCCGAGACAGGACCGAAGGGCACAGAGACAGGACCGAGACAGGACCAGACAGGGCAGACAGAGACAGGACCAAGGGCACAGAGACAGGACCGAGACAGGACAGAGACAGGACCCAAGGGCACAGAGACAGGACCGAGACAGGACCGAGACAGGACCGAGACAGGACCGAGACAGGACCCAAGGGCACAGAGACAGGACCGAGACAGGACCCAAGGGCACAGAGACAGGACCCAAGGGCACAGAGACAGGACCCAAGGGCACAGAGACAGGACCGAGACAGGACCGAGACAGGGCCGAAGGGCACAGAGACAGGACCGAGACAGGACCGAGACAGGACCGAGACAGGACCGAGACAGGACCCAAGGGCACAGAGACAGGACCGAGACAGGACCCAAGGGCACAGAGACAGGACCCAAGGGCACAGAGACAGGACCCAAGGGCACAGAGACAGGACCGAGACAGGACCGAGACAGGGCCGAAGGGCACAGAGACAGGACCGAGACAGGACCGAGACAGGACCGAGACAGGACAGAGACAGGACCCAAGGGCACAGAGACAGGACCGAGACAGGACCCAAGGGCACAGAGACAGGACCCAAGGGCACAGAGACAGGACCCAAGGGCACAGAGACAGGACCGAGACAGGACCCAAGGGCACAGAGACAGGACCCAAGGGCACAGAGACAGGACCGAGACAGGACCCAAGGGCACAGAGACAGGACCCAAGGGCACAGAGACAGGACCCAAGGGCACAGAGACAGGACCCAAGGGCACAGAGACAGGACCGAGACAGGACCGAGACAGGACCGAGACAGGGCACAGAGACAGGACCCAAGGGCACAGAGACAGGACCCAAGGGCACAGAGACAGGACCCAAGGGCACAGAGACAGGACCCAAGGGCACAGAGACAGGACCCAAGGGCACAGAGACAGGACCGAGACAGGACCGAGACAGGACCCAAGGGCACAGAGACAGGACCGAAGGGCACAGAGACAGGACCGAGACAGGACCGAGACAGGACCGAAGGGCACAGAGACAGGACCGAGACAGGACCGAGACAGGACCGAGACAGGACCGAGACAGGACCCAAGGGCACAGAGACAGGACCGAGACAGGACCCAAGGGCACAGAGACAGGACCCAAGGGCACAGAGACAGGACCCAAGGGCACAGAGACAGGACCGAGACAGGACCGAGACAGGACCAAAGGGCACAGAGACAGGACCGAGACAGGACCGAGACAGGACCGAGACAGGACCGAGACAGGACCCAAGGGCACAGAGACAGGACCGAGACAGGACCCAAGGGCACAGAGACAGGACCCAAGGGCACAGAGACAGGACCCAAGGGCACAGAGACAGGACCGAGACAGGACCCGAAGGAGCACAGAGACAGGGACCCTAGGGCACAGAGACAGGACCGAGACAGGACCCAAGGGCACAGAGACAGGACCCAAGGGCACAGAGACAGGACCCAAGGGCACAGAGACAGGACCGAGACAGGACTGAGACAGGACCGAAGGGCACAGAGACAGGACCCAAGGGCACAGAGACAGGACCCAAGGGCACAGAGACAGGACCCAAGGGCACAGAGACAGGACCCAAGGGCACAGAGACAGGACCCAAGGGCACAGAGACAGGACCCAAGGGCACAGAGACAGGACCCAAGGGCACAGAGACAGGACCCAAGGGCACAGAGACAGGACCGAGACAGGACCGAGACAGGGCCGAGACAGGGCCGAGACAGGACCGAAGGGCACAGAGACAGGACCGAGACAGGACCGAGACAGGACCGAAGGGCACAGAGACAGGACCGAGACAGGACCGAGACAGGACCGAGACAGGACCGAGACAGGCCCCAAGGGCACAGAGACAGGACCGAGACAGGACCCAAGGGCACAGAGACAGGACCCAAGGGCACAGAGACAGGACCCAAGGGCACAGAGACAGGACCGAGACAGGACCGAGACAGGGCCGAAGGGCACAGAGACAGGACCGAGACAGGACCGAGACAGGACCGAGACAGGACCGAGACAGGACCCAAGGGCACAGAGACAGGACCGAGACAGGACCCAAGGGCACAGAGACAGGACCCAAGGGCACAGAGACAGGACCCAAGGGCACAGAGACAGGACCGAGACAGGACCGAAGGGCACAGAGACAGGACCGAAGGGCACAGAGACAGGACCGAGACAGGACCCAAGGGCACAGAGACAGGACCCAAGGGCACAGAGACAGGACCCAAGGGCACAGAGACAGGACCCAAGGGCACAGAGACAGGACCCAAGGGCACAGAGACAGGACCCAAGGGCACAGAGACAGGACCCAAGGGCACAGAGACAGGACCCAAGGGCACAGAGACAGGACCCAAGGGCACAGAGACAGGACCCAAGGGCACAGAGGACGCCCTGGGGCTCAGACACAGAGACACTGGGACAAAACGACTCACTCTGAGCTCCTCGGACTCCAGCCCCGGTCTGGACCGTGGACCCGACCGTGGACCCGGCCCTGGACCCGACCGTGGACCCGACCGTGGACCCGACCGTGGACCCGGCCCTGGACCCGACCGTGGACCCGACCGTGGACCCGACCGTGGACCCGACCGTGGACCCGACCGTGGACCCGACCGTGGACCCGGCCCTGGACCCGACCCTGGACCCGACCGTGGACCCGACCGTGGACCCGACCGTGGACCCGACCGTGGACCCGACCGTGGACCCGACCCTGGACCCGGCCCTGGACCCGGCCCTGGACCCGGCCCTGGACCCGACCGTGGACCCGACCGTGGACCCGACCGTGGACCCGACCGTGGACCCGACCCTGGACCCGGCCCTGGACCCGGCCCTGGACCCGGCCCTGGACCCGGCCCTGGACCCGGCCCTGGACCCGGCCCTGGACCCGGCCCTGGACCCGGCCCTGGACCCGGCCCTGGACCCGGCCCTGGACCCGGCCCTGGACCCGGTCTGGGCCTGAGCGCCTGGGACGGGGGCGTTTCCATGGCGACTCTTGTGTCGGTCGATCAGGTCTGAAACAGGAGGTGGACGTACGTTAATAATGACTGATGGACAGTAAACGACACACTTCATGCCTCATTACCCTCTGACCATAAATCCATCTTTAATCTGTTAAACGTGATTAAAAGTATAAACTTAACAGAAATAATCGTCGAGTCGACTGTTCAGACACTGAGTGAGTGACAGCACGAGCGAAACATAGACTGGAGCCTCAAAACATGTCAAAGTAAAAACAGCTCACTTAGTCTTAAAAACAAACAAACAAACACAAACACAAACACACAAACACAAACACAAACACAAACAAACACAAACAAACACAAACAAACAAACAAACACACACAAACAAACACAAACAAACACAAACACAAACAAACAAACACAAACAAACACAAACAAACAAACACAAACAAACACAAACAAACACAAACACAAACAAACACAAACAAACAAACAAACAAAAACAAACAAACACAAACAAACAAACCAACAAACACAAACAAACACACACACACACAAACACAAACAAACACAAACAAACAAACAAACACAAACAAACAAACACAAACAAACAAACAAACAAACACAAACAAACAAACACAAACAAACACAAACAAACACAAACAAACAAACACAAACAAACACAAACAAACAAACACAAACAAACACAAACAAACAAACACAAACAAACACACAAACAAACACAAACAAACACAAACAAACACAAACAAACACACACAAACACACACAAACAAACACACACACAAACACAAAACAAACACACACACAAACAAACACAAACAAACACAAACAAACAAACAAACACACAAACAAACACACAAACAAACAAACACAAACAAACAAAAACAAACAAACAAACAAACACAAACAAACACAAACAAACACAAACAAACACAAACAAACAAACACAAACAAACAAACACACAAACAAACAAACACAAACAAACACAAACAAACAAACACAAACAAACACAAACAAACAAACACAAACAAACAAACAAAAACAAACACAAACAAACACAAACAAACAAACACAAACAAACAAACAAACAAACAAACACAAACAAACAAACACAAACAAACACAAACAAACACAAACAAACACAAACACAAACAAACAAACATGTTCAAACACAAACAAACAAACAGCAAACACAAACAAGGAGATCTACTTCAAACACAGTAACAAACAAACACAAACTGGTTCTCGGAGTGATCGTGTCAGCTTGTGATTTGTAAACATAAGGAGCGCCATCATCAGGCCACATCAGGCAGTGCACGAGCCCAGACACTGTCCCTGTACCTGATGAGCCCATGTCCTTTGTAGAGTCGACAGGAGCAGCTCAGACTCCGGTCAAACTGAGCCCGACGTGACAAAGATCAATCCACTGCAACTGACACTGGAGTAAACAAAGGGTTAAAAGTGCACGTGATCATGAGGCGCCTGTTTATGACGACACTTTGGATCAACAAGGAATAAGTGAATGGGTCTCGAACATAGAACTATAATAAAACCTGAAGATGAATCCAAGATGGCCGCCCTGTTCCTCCCTGTGGCCTGAGCTCATTGTCACATGACCCCAAAAAAGTTTCTTACTTCCGCGTTTACTTCCTGATACGGAGGCGGCCATCTTTGTTTTACTTCCTGATACGGAGGCGGCCATCTTTGTTTTACTTCCTGATACGGAGGCGGCCATCTTTGTTTTACTTCCTGATACGGAGGCGGCCATCTTTGCTTTAGGGCCACGTGACCACAATCCCCCACTTCATATAAAAACGGTAATTTGTGTGATTTTATAAACGGTAGAAAAGAACATTTCCTTCTATTTTATTTAAATACTGATAATAATTCAGTCCTGTCTGTGATTCTAATGTGACATTTTAGAAAAAGGCTGCAGTACCTCACACGACCACTAATCAACCTGGGACACAGACAGAGGGGGCGGGGCTTATCCAGTTCATTTAATACATCCATGGTCTCGAACCCACTTCACCCACGTCGAAAAATAAGCCGGGCATTGATGCTTTAACCGTTTACAAATCCCAAGCTGACACGATCACTCTGAGAACCGGAGCACCGGTCGTTCCCGCCGGTCGTTCCCGCCGGTCTGAGCCTCCGGTGCAGCAGCACGTTCGGTTTTCTTGGCGCGGGGCTTGAACTCAGGACCTTCAGGCCGAATGTTGAAGGTTCTTTTACTTTTGAGTCCAGTTCAAACTCGAGCAGCAGAAAAGCCCCGAGAGGAAAAAGTGCGAAGTGTTTAGAGTGAAAAGTGACTGTTGTGCGTGACGTGTTTACGCCGCGCTCGCGACCACAGACGGCCCGTTGTCATGGAGATCCGCCATGTTTGAATCTTTCACCAAAACGACGTGAAAAGTCCCAGACGCGCCGCGGACCCGCCGGACACTGCGGTACAACCCGAAGCTTTGGTTCAACGTAAAGATGAACGTCACAGTTTAAACTGTTTGATCCAAGAACACGCGTGACAAACGTCCTCAGAGCCGCGTGGACCCGTGTCCTGTGCACACGGCTCTGTCCGGGGCTCGCTCCGGCTTTAATCTCACTTTTTATTCTGTTTAATCTGACTTTTTATTCTGTTTTTATCTGTAAAAGGTGAAACTTACTCTGGAGCAGCTCGATCTGTCTCCGCAGCGCCTCGCGCTCCGCCATCTTGGATGTTTACAACCGCGTCACCGCGCACGACGTCACCACGCACCACGTCCACGCTGCCGACGTCAGTGACGTCACGGGGAGTTTGGGAAATCTGGAAGATGAACTCAAAATGGCGTCTAACAGCGACTTGACAGGTACAAACAGAGACGTGACCATCAGTCCAATGGCCGATGATTCTGTTCTTTTTAAACACCCGTCAGGCGCCTGTCGCTCAAGTTATTGATGAGTTTTCTGAAGCTTCTGGTTTGATTTTAAACTTAAACAAATGTCAACTTTTACCTGTTAAAATAGTAACTTCCAGAATGTTTGTAATATATCTGTTCAAAATGAAGTAAGCGCTTCGTTATCTGTAAAGATCAAAAGGACAGACTGACTTCAAATGTTCCTCCAATTATTAAAAGAACAAACCAAAGTGACTCAGTGTTTGCAAAGAGACTTGACTGTGAGGGAGAGTCGTACTTTCCAAAGCAGAGGCTCTTTCTCTCTCTTCATGTGGACAATAAGACTCGTAAGGACCGTGGGCTTTTTAAAAACAGAACTCATTACATCATGAACAGTGTCATGAATGATTATGAACATGGACGACTGCACTACTTTAAATAATACGTTCAAAGTGAATTGGGCCAAAAACGTTCTAAAAAATCCTGTCATCAAATCTGGAAGATGAACTCAAAATGGCGTCGTGTTGATCCCTGTGGCGGGCGCTCGGTGGCGCCTGAAGTCTAAACAGTCACTTCCTGAACAGGGGAAGCTCCTCCCACCGTGTGACGACAATCCCCCATGATGCTTTGAGCGACGGGAGCGACCAGCGGCGCCGAAAGTCTGACAGACCAGACTCTTCTGTGAAACAGGTGTAAATGTGATGGGAGTGTCACGTGGCCACAGCCTCAGAGGCTCCTCCCTCCTAAAGACAGAGTTTGTAAAGTGTCTGATGTCACTTCCTGGTTGAGTGTGTGACGTTGTGTGACGGAGGTGCACGTTTGGAGCCGCTCTCCTTCAACAGGGAAACCATTAAAGGGCCAATGACAGGTTTTTATGATTGTCTCATTTTGACTTTATTCCGTGTATTAATACAGTGTGTGAATATAAATGATAGTTTTACACCAATCAAGTCGCTGTTTGTGGAGAAAAGTTGAAAAATATGTTAAAAATTACAGGAAGTAAACAAACCGATGACATCACGCCGGGGAGACAAAGGTTATACATAATTTACACAAAATAAACTACTTTTTTGACCCTTTAAACACTAAATAAATAAGTTCAAATATAGATTTATTTGTCGGGTAAAAGAATTGATGACATTAGATGAGTTTTAGCCCAGTGTACAGTGTGGTTGCTATGGTGATTTCCTAGTGTGATGTCATTATTTACAACCAGGAAGTGAAATTAAAACGTATAAAACTGCTAAACCAGGAGAACATTTGTAAAGAATTTTAGCAAAACTTGAAATATATTTATCTTAACTGTATTTTAGTAAAATAAGTCCTTCAGCCTGTTATGGGCCCTTTAAGTGTCCAGCCCAAAACTACAGGAAAAGACAAATGACATTGTTAGCATTCCACACGTACCTCCCTCCAGTCGATAAAGTACGACGACGTCAATATGAACTTAGACGGCAGAATAACAGAGCAGTGACGATAAATCAGGACAGAGGAGTGCACCCGGGACACACGAAGAAGAAATGAAACAAAAACACAGAAGCAGCAGATGTGAACGTCACAAATA